>MASP02000335.1:0-52325 GCA_001693025.2 Colletotrichum lindemuthianum
CGGCCCAGTTGGCCTCATGGCCACCCATGGCCTCATGGCCCCCAGGCCCATCACAATATAGTCTCTAAACTAATATTATTTCCGCTATATTCAAGATTTTCTTCTTTAATAATATATAGTTAATATAATTTAGTTTTTATTATCTATAGGATCTGTTATTTATTTACTACTTATAGTAATATAAAGTTTCCTTAAGTATTATAAATAATTAGAGCTTATATTCTATATCTATTTACTATAATATTAAGGTGAAAGTATTTATTATTATATTCTACTATTACTAGGTATAAGGATTTTATCTGAAATATTTTTCTTTATTTTTATTTAGTAGGCGAGTTTAGTTTTTTAACTACTTATAATATCTCTATTCTAATATCGTTCTATCTTCTTAATAGTAGGTTACGATCCTTCTTTCTTAAAGTATCTTACTGAATATTAATTCTCTATATATTAGTATTAGTAGTATGGGTTTATCTTTAGTGTTTTACTTCCGAAGTTTATTATATTAATAGTATTATTCTCTTAATTTATTAATATAATAGATTATATAGTAATCTCATTTACAGTTTATCTATTTACTAATAATATTATTTACGTATATTATAAGGTAATCTTCACTAAGTATAAATATTATAAAATAGTCTTTATTGAAATACTAAAGTTCCTAAAATAGTAAATTTATATTAAGATATATATTTGGAATTAGATTATTCTTAAGTTGTTTTAGGAAGAATTATCTATTAAACTTACTACTAAAATGTAATATATAATTATATTATATATAATATATTTAAAAAATAGTTTAGTAAGCTAAGTAATTCGTTTATAGAAGTTTGTAGTCTATATTATAGCGAATTATCTTAAAGTAGTTTAGAGTCTAGTTATCTAGAATTTTATAGAATATAACGAATTACTTATCTTAAGTTAAGTGAATACTCTTAATTCTAAGTTACTTACTTTTATTACTATATAGTTACTATGAAATTAAAGATCCTAGGTTTTAGATAGTATTATCATCTAGCTTAATATTATCATCTAGCTTAATATTATTATTAATTAACTTAAATAGGTTACTTATGTTAATGTAGATTCCTAGGTTAACTTTAATATATCCTTACTAGTAGAAATCATTAAGTTATTTCTTAACTTTATATTCTAGCTTATTATATTCAACTATAGTAAGGATCTTTATTAGTATCATATTACTTACTTTAAGTAGTTATATAAAAACTCAAATGAGAGGTAGATTTCCTCTAATATTAATTCTCTACTAAATCTAATACTAAATTCTCTATAGAAGTTATCTATTAGGTATTTAATTAATCCTATTGTGAAGTTTTTTCTTAGCTACCTGTAGCTATAGGATTACTATTTTATTTTCTTATACCTAATCTTACTTAGGAATTAGTATAAAATCTTCTTCTTTCTTAATATTAGCGATTACTAGTATCTTCTTAATATAATATTCTAATTATCCAGATAGATTCTTAGGATATTATTCTGTATTATCTTTAGATTCTTAGTATATAATATAAATATTATTAAAATAGGCTATCTAGGTTAGAGAGGTATAGAATATTTCCTTTTTAGTGATATTAACTTATTAGGTTTATTTAGATACTAGCTGAAATTATTATCCTTATTACTAATATTTAAGTAAATAGTAGTTTTTAGCTATATATTCTAGTTTATCGTAATTATAATATTTAAAGTCTCATTATTTATTATTTTTAGTAGTAGCCTTAATAGTAGAATTTATAAAGTTACTATAGTAGTTATAAGATATACTTATTTATAGAGTAAATTATTATCTAGTTTCCTAATTATTATATTAGTTTTAGTAGTTATATAGTAATTCTTAGTATTTATATTTACTATTAGGTTACTAAGATTATTACTATTTATCTTTCTTATAGTAATACTTAAAAAGTTAGTTATTAATCTTAATAGTAAGTTTTATATATATAATAAAGTTACTAGATCTATTTTATTTAATAAGTTTATCTTTAATATCTTCTTTTAGTTCTTAATAAAATATAAAAATCTTAGTATTATTAGTATAGTTAAGTTTAATATAAATATATCTAAATTTAACTATATAGTATATAGCTGTATCTTTCTACTTAAAAGCTACTAAATTTTATTTATATTATTATTATTTTTCTAGTTTTTAGAATGGTAAAATTAAGGTATTTTTAAAATTATAATAGTCTATAAAGATAGTCTAAATCTCTAACTTAAGGTTATTCTATTTATAAGAAAGAAAGTCAGTAAGATAAAGTTTAAATTATATAAAAGCTTTTCTCTTAAGGAATAAAGTAGTATAAATAATTTATTTAACTTTATTTTTGAAACTGAGATTATAAAATTAATAATAAATTTAAACTTAAGTAAGAAATTCCTTAAAATATCTAGAAGTTTTATTAAAAGTCTATAGTAAGTTAAGTTAAAGTTTCTTACGTAATTTAACTAGAGTCTGAGTAATATTAATAGTAATATAAAAAATATTAACCTCCTACTGAAAAGTAAGAAGTTACTACTAATCTAGATTATTATAGAGATTCTACTAAAATTAAGTAACTTCTATAATATTACTATTAATAATCTTCTATATTTTAACTATATTTCTATTAGTTTTTGGGAACTATTATATAAGCTTAGTAATATTATCCTCTTTATTACTAGATGATTTAATATTCTTTATTTTCTAATTTAGAAGCTTAATAGATTATTTATCTTTAGGAAGTATTTCCTAAGAATTAGAAAAAGTAGAAGAAGTTTAATATTTAGTAAATATAATAATATTTTTTCCTAGATACTATTAAGTAAGTATTATAAAGTTAACTTACTCAATAGAAGTAATTAAAATATTATAGTTAGTTTTAGATTTAATAGAGATAAGTCTATTAGTAGTAAGTTAAAACTATAATATATAAGTAATAATTATTACAGGCCAGCCCCATACGGAACACACTACGGAACACCCTACTTAAGTGCAGCCAGACAACAAGTGGACGACTTGTTATTACGTACCTTTTGACGAGGCTATAGTATAGCTCAATTGGTAGTACTGTTTGTGTGCGCGCGCCCGCGCATATGGGTACTGAAGGCTGAGACGTTATTGGCTGCAACGCTATGCCTCTGTGGGGCCAGCCCTTCACATACAATAAGTCACCCCAATAGTCTAGGGTTCGATCCAGGTTACGTATGGATTTGCGTATGGATGTTCCCTGGCTAACAGCGACACTGGGGGTATGTTACTTAAGCGCTCGGAAGCCCCTACTATAAGGCCATAACAGGCAGGTAGCGTGGCGCAGCAGGAGCGGGAGAGGGGAGGTAGTGTTACGGGCTAGCTTTATATGGAACACGCTACGGAATATCCTACTTAAGTGCAGCCAGACAACAAGTGGACGACTTGTTATTACGTACCTTTTGACGAGGCTATGGTATGGCTTAATTGGTAGTACTGTTTGTGTGCGCACGCCCGCGTATATGGGTACTGAAGGCTGAGACGTTATTAGCTGCAACGCTACGCCCCTGTGGGGCCAGCCCTTCACAATAATATTATTATAATATTAATAAGATTAGATTTTTAGAGCTTATAATAATAAGATATAAGTTTAATAAGAAGATTAAAAGATAAAGTTAGAAGTATCTAAGGATAATTATTAAGTTAATTACTAAAAAGCTATAAAAGTCTAATTTTAAGTAAACTTAAGTTTATCCTATATATAAATTCTAATTCTTAGGAATTAATATTTTAAAGTTAGTCTCTAGTGTAAACTACTTTTAGTATATTAATTCTAATATATAAACTACTTATTACTAGTTAGTCCTTCTTATTATTATATAACTTATATTATAGTTCTTCTATACTAAGTAAAGTTCCCTATATTCCTATATTATCTTATATATAAAGATTCTGTAGCTACCTGGATACTCTACGGGGCGTTCTCTGGACCTATAGTTCCAACAGGTTATAATAGTAACCTAGGAATAATAATAATAATTACTAGAATAGTTTATATCCGCACTACGAAGACTACATACGGCGTACGTTATTTACCCCTAATAGGTAAACTAACAATAAACTCTCTTATACTTTTCGTATTACTTACTTTTTTTTACTAAATTATTAAACTATTACTATAGCTACTAATTATTATTACCTTCCTATTCTCTAAAGGGTGAGGCTAATTACTGCTATCAGAAGCTTATAATTAAAACTTTTCTTAATAAGTATAATATCCTTAAATATACTAAATTCAATATTCTTACCCCAGCTGTTTCTGCAACTTATAGTAATAATAATATTTATAAACAGTAATATAAAAGTTACACTGTTACTTATAATCTACTTATTAATAATATTAGCTCTATATTACCTTATCTTAAGGAGGTAGGCTGGAAGCCTTTTAGCTATTACTTTTTTAACCTTATAAATAAAATTAAGTTCCTTATTCCCAAAATCTCCAGTAATATTATTACTAATCTTACCTATAATCTCTACGCTCTTAACGTTAGTAACTATAAAAGTAATCTTTTCAAGTATCTTAAGAACTTCTATATCTTATGCTACTATATTAATATTCCTATTACAGACTATAATACTTTCTACTTTTATATTCTTCTTAACTTCTTTTATAGAATCTTAAGTCTTAAGATTCTTTATAATAAATACTTTACTATTAATCCTAAAAAAGCTAAATTTTAAAATCTTCTTAATAACCTCTACTATAAAGCTAAGATCTATAATTTTAATATTATTAACTCTAGCCTCTTAAGTTTTAAAAAAGACTAATACTACTAGAAGTATTATAGTAGTAATAGCTATTAAATTACTAGATACTATATAGCTTATTCTAACCTTATTCCCACTAAATACTGCAGCTGTAAGTATTACCTTATTACGACCTGTTAGAACTACAGAACTAAGGGACGCCCCGCAGGACGCCTGGCGGCTATAGGATCTTTATATACAGAATAATATAGGAATAATAGGAGCTTTACTGTTACGACCTATTAGAACTACAGGACTAAGGGGTATCCTGCAGGACGTCTGGCGGCTGTAGGATCTTTATATGCAGGATAATATAGGAATAATAGAGACTCCACTCAGTATAGAAGAACTATAGTACAAATTACGTGACGATAAGATAAGGATTATTTAGAATTAATATGATCCAGAATAACTAAGGGAATATACTGACTAGCTAGAATTTATATATATAATAAACTTAAATATACTTAAGGTTAGACTTCTATAGCTTTTTAGTAATTAACTTTATAATTATCCTCAGATACTCTTAGCTTTATCCCTCAATTCTCTTATTAGACTAATATCTAATTACTATAAACTCTAAAAACCTAATCTTATTAGTATTATAATAATATTATGATTTATATATTATAATTTTAACTTACTACTAATAGACTTACTTCTACTAAACTTAAAACTAGCTATAATATTTTAATTACTTCTATTTAGTAAGTTAACTTTATAAAACTTACTTAATAGTATCTAGAAAAGAATATTACTATTGAAATAGGCTATAGCTGAGAGGGCCCATCCAGACTAAAACTAACTAACCACTCCCAGCTATAAAACCTGCGAGAAGCAAAAACAGATAGAAAATATTAAAAAAATATTTTAAAACTGTAGAATTATATTCGCAGATCTACAGTCTAAAAACTAAACTGATCTGAATAGTAGGTTCTGGATTCTGGAGAGAAGAGAAGTTAATTTTTTCTATAAGGAAGCTTGAGAATATATATCTTACTATAGGTAGCGACGAGAGGGTATAGCTCTTACTAGCCTTTTTTCTCTTACTATATATATATAAGAGTCTGGAGTGGAAAGGTTGTCACGCGAGAGGTATCGGAGCTGTTACGTGTTGCTAAAGTAGTGTTAATAGTGCGTTTAGCGTACTTACAGTAGACCTATCTGTCTGTAATAAACCTAGCTATTTATATTTATGAGGCTACTTATATTATATAATTTATTATGTAATTAGACTTATTTACAAACTTAACCTTATTATAATCCTCCCCTTAAGCTTATTCTAAGCTCCTATATAATAAGTCTAACTAAAATAAAAGAAACTATCTATAATATTATAATTCTCTCTGACTAGAGTGTAGCAGTTACTAGTAATCCTCCTGTATGTAGCGACTCTCGAGATAATATTAATTATTATAATCTTTTTCCTATTAGTCTTATTTAAAGCTCTATATAAAGTGAAGTTATCCTTCCTAAGTTTTAGGGTGAGAAAAGGAATAATTGGTAGATCCTTGAGGAGTATTCTGCGAAATCTATTACTACTAATCTATATATTGATTTACAAACTAGTTTCTCAGATAATATCTAATAGATATAAAATCTGTTCTAGCTGGGTAATTAGGATATAGTAGCAGTAAATATCCTATAGGGATTAACATTTTTAATAGCTAGCTAATAATTAGTTATATAGGTTATATTAGTTATCTAGAAGAACTATATTACTAGACCTTTATGCTGCACTTTAGAGTAATACTTACAGTTTTATTAGATTTATAAATATCCTTCCTTAGTGTGTAATAAGGTTTTGGAGTTATTTATAGTTTAGGCGTCCTGGGTTTTAGCGGCTGAGTATTAGGTAATACTGAAGTTCTATTAACTTCTATTATATCTAGAGAGCTTAAGTGTAATATACTAATTATTTTTTTTATAAATTAAATCTGTAAATCTTTAATAGATATCTAAAAAGTAATTATTATAAAGTCTGGCGTTAGATATTTACTATACTTTTAGTAATATTATTTTATAGTTACTAGATAGGAGGATAAATTACTATAAACTATTTAGTAGGATCTGAATATTTTACTAATAGCTAACTACTATCTGTAAGTAAGAAAGTAATTTCTATTTCTATATTATTAGAAGTCTTCAGTATACTAAAAGTTTTTTTTAGGATTAAGAACCTTATTATAAATATAGACTTAAGATTATTCTACAGCTCTGAGGCTATATATATACTTATCTGGTTACTATTCAGTTAAGATTATCTAGATATTAGCTCTCAGAATCTGAAGAATGTTTTTAGATATACTTATATCTCTATAGAACTCTAGTAGGTTATTAACCTCTTTAACGAAGTTATTATTACTATTCAGTCTCTATAGAGAATTTAAGTAAAATATAAAACTACTAAGCTAATCTATAGTAAGATTAACCTAATAGTTTCCACTATAATAATATAAGAAAACTATAATATTAGTATTAAAGAGTTAATACCTCTAGTAATTATTAATATTACGTCTAATATTATAAATATTACTATTAATAGATATACTTACTTATATATTCTAAAGGGACTTATTATTAATATAAAACAGGCTAGCTAACTCTATTTATAGACTTATTCTAAATAGAGTAATAAGTTTAAAGTTATTTAGATATCCCTCTAGTTAAAAAGTTCCCTCTATATTATAGAATAATATATATTACTTAACTTCTTTCTGTAAATTATCACCTCCCAGGTAGTTTAAACTTAGGCTTCCTCTATAATTACTAATAAAATAATTTACTAAAGTTTAGCTATCTCTATACTAATTTATAATAGTAAATAGTTTTTACTAGTTTAATATCAGCTTTTAACTATATTCCGGAACTGGGAATATTAATCTAGATAGATCTATATTAATAAAATAAGGTCTTCCTCCTACTTATAGTCTATAGGGACTAGAATAGTAGTAAAGTAAGTTTTAATAATATAAACTCTTCTTCTGATAACTCCTAAGAAGTAGGCAGGTAGGATTCTGAGATAATTTATAAATAATTTATTATTAGGTTATAATATTCTATATATTTATTTTCTTAGTAGCTGAGAATAGTATTATAGGGATTACTACTTCTAGGATCTGAGAATAGCCTCTACTTACTACTAAAGAAGTTTCTAAATTATTAGGTGATATTATTAGGATATTACTATTAGCGTCTAGTAGAATACTCAGCTTCTTGGGTTTTACTTATTTAGCTTTTAAGAATATCTTATAGTTATCTTATATTTTCTTTTGTTAGACTGCTATATTTGTCTTATTATTATCTTTATAGTCTTAGAATTATTTAAAGAAGCTAGGTTAATTATATACTAAATCCTCTTTAGATAGGATATTAAAATGAAATTCTTAATTAAGATATAATTTCTATATTACTCTAATAGTATTATAGCCTGTAAGTTACTTTAGGATTTATCTAGTATTAAGAATAACTTATAACTAATTAAGTATTATAAGGGAGGATACTCACTATAGGCAGTCATTTCTAGTATACATAATATATAACTATTAAATAATTAAATAGAAAGAGTTTTAATATTATCTTAAGATAGTTAGGTCTGTAAATACTATTACTATTATATAGTGTAATTCTCTATTACTATTACGCTATTGATTATCTTAGTATTAAGCTTATTCCTTATCTTAATTAATAACTAAATAGGTTTATACTTTATCTTAACTTAGTTTGTGTTGTATGATAATAATTTAGAAATAATTCCCTCTTACTTTTTACCTATATTAATAAGTATTTTCCTTATAGGTTTTATCTGACGCTGCTAAAATACAGAAGTCATATACTTCAGTATGTTCCTGAAGTATCTATTAGTATTTAGTAATCTATTTATCTCTGTTAATAGCTTCTCTAAGTTTAATACAAGCCAGCAGGTTATATAAGACTGGGATATAAATATCTAAGAAGCTTCGTAACACTAGGAAGGTTAGTCTAGCTACTATTTTAATAAATATATTAAGAAGCTATTCTCTTATTATCACGCCTCCTACTAGTATCTATAGGGGTAGCTATAAGTAGTTAGATTCTATATTAAGTTGAGAATCTAGAAGCTAGTTATTATAAACTTCTAATCTTAAATATAGAAGTTAGTTACTACTATTAGGATATTATCTATATAGTTAGCTATTTTAAGGAGTTTTTAGTATTTCTAGTATTTAAATTATAAGGTCTAGAGAAGTAAATATAATAAAGTATTCTTTTATAACTTTATTAATTTATTTGGAGTTATAGAGGTTATAAATAGTTAACTCGGAAACTAGTTTAATATTTATAGTAAGTAAAGACTTTTTCTCTGAAATTATATAGAGAAGTTAGCTTTCTTGTGAAATAGATATTATAAAGGAGGGATTTATAGACCTAAGTTGTATTATTAAGTTAAAAGGGATAAGTGTAAGTATTAAGTTAGTAAGATCTTAAGTTTAAGTTAAATAATATATATATAGAGGAAGTTTTAAGATTCTTTATCTATAGTAAAACTATCTCTTTTTATAAATATAAATCTGAGAATAAGTAAATTATTATAAATATTATTCTATATAAAAGTAAATTACTACTCCTATTAAGAATAGTAAGTAAATAGTAAGTAAATAATACTGTTATTTAGATAAAAGGTATCTTATTATTATTTAGTAGGTATAAAAAGGAAGCTTTCTCCTCTAAGTTAATTAATATTTTTCCTCTATTAATTACTCTGGAATTCTTACTTTTACTTTCTTTTATCTGCAAATATCTCTTCTATTATATTATATTTTAATTACTTTCTTCCTAGAAGAGTAATAGATACTCTGTAAGTATAGTTCCTTAATAAGTCTTATAAGATCTACTTAATCTATAACTTAAGCTTCCCCACTCCTTTAGAAATTATTAATAATATATTATAATAGGTTTCAGTTAATCTTTCTAAGCTTTTAGTATATATTCCTTCTCTTACTTCACTCTAAGTTAATATATAATCTAACCTATTATCCTTAAGTTTTAGCTAGTCTTATATTCCTTAAGATTATAATGCCTCAGAATAAATACTCTAAAGTTACTCTTACCTATTAAATCTATAGCTTTAAGCCTCCTCTTAAGATATAAATAAATTTCTAGAGAGTTTTTATAAGATCTTGAGACTATTAGCTTATCTGAGAATATACCTATAGTATATTTATACTTTATCGTTAAATATTTATTCATTCCAGTATTACTTATTAGTCTGGATCTTAAGTCTATAAGTTACTTTAATATCCTACTACTATTTACAGCTTCTTTATTCAAAAGTATAGTAGGCGAAATACTATTCCTTATAGTTATTATAAAGAGTATATCTATATAACTCATAATAAGTAAAATAGTTTATAGGTCTGTAATCTATATTTTAAGTATATATTATTACCTAGAGGCCCTTATACTAACTATTTCTTTCATGAAACTTAGAATATCTATTTTTTTAACTTTAATACTATCTACTAAAGATTCAGTTTCAGCTACTATTATATAGATAAGATATATTATCTTAATAGTGAATATAATAGCCTCCTTATTCCTAAGTCTAAAATCTCTTAAGATTTTAAGAAAATTATTATTAGTAGAGTTAGTTTATTTAATTTTACTTATTAGTATGATATATTTTTCCCTTAATAGAAGAAGTATTTTAATATTCTTAATATTTTCTTTACTTTCTCAGCTTATTCTTTTATATGCAACCTACCTATTATATTTAACTCTCCTATTCTTATTAAGAAGTATTAATCTTTAGTTTAAGAGTAATACCTCTTAGTAAGCTAGAGGAAAATTTTTTTTTTACTTATATTATTTAATTTTTTTTTAGAGAAATAAGATAGTTATTATTTATTAGGTCTGTAAATATATCTAATTATTATAAATAGGAAAATAAAATAATGAAAATTAGAAGAAAGAAAAAAGAAATAAATAAGGAAATCTTTTTAGTAATAAGTATATATTATATTTTTATTTTTTAGTATAATATTTTTTCTGTAAGTAGAGTTATCTTTCCTCCCTAAGATTCCAGGTTATATCTTATTAGCTGGAAGCTTCTATATATCTCTCTCGAGAAAAATAATAAACTTTATAACTTAGTAGTTTACCTATAAATACTGTTTGTTATTATCCTGACTATATTAAGTTTGGAAACCTTAATAGACAGTATTAGCTATTATACTGGGTCTGTGAATATACTAATTTAGTGAATATAAATTATTATATTTAGCTTATTTAAAAATATTAAGTCTGCCTTACGGTATAAAAAGTGGATACCTATTATAGTTATTTAGGTTTATTAAAAGTGAAGTATCTTTCCTTTTATGCCTCTATTACTTAATTTAACCTGTAAATACTTATACTATCTGAGACAAAATTATAAGTTGAAGTTATTAAGATTATAAGGAAATAGGGAATAAAGAGGCTTCAGTAGTAAAAAAAGAGAAGATTCAGACTAAGAAAAGGAAATAATTAAATAAGTATAATAACTAAAGTGTAGGTCTGTAAATATTATCTGAAGTAAAGTTTTTATTATTATTATTATATATATATTACTAAACTATTATATCTTAGTACTAAGCTTTTAAGGATAAAGTTATTATTAGGATTTAGATTTTAAACTTAAGATTCTAAAATATCTTCTCTACTATATATTTAATATTTAATAGGCGTTCTTTTTATTAAGTTATTAGTCCTGCTAAAATATTATTGTTAGTCTCGCTTAGGATTATTTATATAATATTTTAATTTAATTCTATATGAAGCTACTAGTCGATCTTCCTAAAAACCTTAATAGATTAGTAATTTATAGTAATTCTAATATTATCTATCTTCTTCTTCTTTAGAAGTATCTAAAAGTCTGAATATAATTATCCTTAAGTATTATCTTCTCTAAAAAGGAGGTATTTAAGTTATAGTAGTCTTCTTTTTTACCTAGCTGTCTTTTCTATATTAGAGGTATTTAAGTTATAGTGATCTTCCTTTTATCTGGCTGTTTTCTCTATGTTAGAAGTATTTAAATAGTCTATTTATTTATCTCTTTACTGGTTTTCAGATAAATAGATTAATCTTACTGTATTTATTAGCTTAGTAGGACTATTTTCTTAATTATTTTGTAATTATTATTATAATTATTATTTTCTGTTATATTTAGTAGAGTAATTTTTAGTCTGCCTGTAGGTTAGGTCTGTGAATATCTTACTGATAATAATCTCGTGATGTGAAGTTATAAAAGTTTGTTTAGTAAAGCTATATAAGTATTAGTTTCTAAATACTTTCTAGGTCTCTAGAGTATCCGCCAGTTTCGAGAGTATAAGTATAGCTATTACTTAATCTTCTTATTTCTAGTATAGGTCTGTAAATAGCTTTCTTTAGTAATCTTTCCAGTCTTTATACTTACTTACATATCTTTTCTTAATAGTAGGATAATATATTATGTTATATTGACGTTTGTTCGTTAAGGTAGCGTAGAAGTGTCTCTCTATCCCAGCTTTGAAGACTGAGAGCAGAATGATCCGCCTCTGGGAGCACTATTGAAATAGATATATATATCCGCCTCTGGGTACTATTGAAATAGGCTATAGCTGAGAGGGCCTATCTGGACTAAAACTAACTAACCACCCCCAGCTATGAAACCTGAGAGAAGTAAAAACAGATGGAAAATATTAAAAAAAATATTTTAAAACCGTAGAATTGCATTCGCAGATCTACAGTCTAAAAGCTAAGCTGATCTGAATAGTAGGTCCTGGATTCTGGAGAGAAGAGAAGTTGATTCTTTCTATCTATCT
This sequence comes from Colletotrichum lindemuthianum, assembly GCA_001693025.2. Classification (NCBI taxonomy): domain Eukaryota; kingdom Fungi; phylum Ascomycota; class Sordariomycetes; order Glomerellales; family Glomerellaceae; genus Colletotrichum; species Colletotrichum lindemuthianum. The sequence goes on from MASP02000335.1 coordinate 12,601, forward strand.
GTGATGAACCTGGCTATTTATACTTGTGAGGCCACTTGTGTTACGTAATTTGTTACGTAATTGGGCCTGTTTACAGGCCCAACCCCATCACACTATATTTACTAAATATTAAACTTCTTCTATTTCTTCTAGTTTTTAGAAAATACTCTTTAAAAGTAAATAACCTATTAAGTTTTTAGACTAAGAAATAAAGAATATTAAACTCTTTAGTAATAAAGAGGATAAAACTGCTAAACTTATATAATAGCTCCAAAAAACTAATAGAGATATAACTAAAATATAGAAGATTATTAATAGTAATATTATAGAAATTACTTAATTCCAGTAGAATCTCTATAATAATCTAGATTAGTAGTAACTTCTAGCTTTTTAGTAAGAAGTTAATATTCTTTATATTACTACTAATATTATCTAGACTCTAGTTAAGTTATATAAGAAATTTTAATTTAACTAACTTTAGGTTTTTAATAGAACTTCTAAATATTTTAAAAGATTCCTCACTTAAGTTAGAACTTACTATTAGTTTTATAATCTTAGTTTTAAAGATAAAACTAAATAAGTTATTTATACTACCTTATTCCTTAAGGAAAAAGCTTTTATATAGTTTAAACTTTATCTTACTAATTTTCTTACTTATAAATAAAATAATCTTAAGTTAGAAATTCAGACTATCTTTATAAACTATTATAGCTTTAAAAATACTTTAATCTTACTATTCTAAGAACTAGATAAGTAATAATAATATAAATAAAATTTAGTAGCTTTTAAGTAGAAAGATATAACTATATACTATATAGCTAAATTCAGACATATTTATACTAAACTTAACTATGTTAATAATACTAAAATTTTTATATTCTACTAAAAACTAAAAGAAGATATTAAAAATAAACTTATTAAGTAAGATAAACCTAGTAATTTTATTATATTTATAGAACTTACTATTAAGATTAATAACTAACTTTTTAAGTATTACTATAAGAAAGATAAATAGTAATAATCTTAAGAATCTAATAGTAAATATAAATACTAAGAATCACTATAAAACTACTAGAATTAATATAATAATTAGAGAACTAGATAATAATTTAGCTTATAAATAAGTATATTTTATAGTTACTATAGTAAACCTACAGACCTTACTACTAAAGTTACTACTAAAAATAATAACTAATAAGATTTTAAATATTATAATTATAATAAACTAGAATATATAGCTAAAAACTACTACTTACTTAAGTATTAGTAATAAGAATGATAATTTCAGCTAGTATCTAAATAAACTTAATAAATTAATATTACTAAGAAGGAAATATTTTATATCTTTCTAATCTAGATAATTTATTTTAATAATACTTATATTATATACTAAGGATCTAAAGATAATATAGAATAATATCCTAAGAATCTTTCTAGATAATCAGGATATTACACTAAGAAAATACTAGTAATGAATAATATTAAGAAAGAAGAAAACTTTATACTAATCTCAGAATAAAATTAGATATAAGAAAATGAAATAATAATCCTATAGCTACAGGCAGCTAAGAGAGAATTTTACTACAGAATTAGTTAAATACCTAATAGACAGCTTCTATAGAAAATTTAATATTAGATTTAGTAGAAAATTAACACTAAAGGAAACCTACTTCTTACTTAAGCTCTTATATAACTACTTAAAGTAAGTAATAAGATACTAATAAAAACTCTCACTATAATTAAATATAATAAGCTAGAATATAAAGTTAAGGACTTAATAACCTCTATCAGTAGGAACTTATGAAAATTAGCCTAGAAATTTATATTAACCTAAGTAACCTATTTAAATTAATTAATAATAACACTAAGCTAGATAATAACACTTTTAAGAACTCAGAATTCTCTATTTTATAGCAATCAGGCAGTAATAAAAGTAAGTAACTTAGGATTTAGAGTATTTACTTAACTTAAGATAAGTAATTTATTATATTCTATAGAGTTTTAAGTAACCAGACTCTAAACTATTCTAAGATAATCCTCTATAATATAAACTATAAACTTCTATAAATTAATTATCCAACTTACTAAACTATCTTTTAAGTATATTATATATAAAATAATTATATATTATATTTTAGTAACAAATTTAATAGATAATTTTTCCTATAATAATTTAAAGATAATATAATTCTAAATATATATTTTAATATAAATCTACTATTTTAGGAACTTCGGTATTTTAACGAAAACTATTTTATAATATTCACACTCAGTAAAAACTACCCTATAGTATATATAAATAATATTATCAGTAAATAGATAAACTGCAAATTAGACTACTATATAATCTACTATATTAATAAAATAAGAGAATAATATTATTAATATAACAAGCTTTAGAAATAAGAAAAAAAACTAAAAACAAACCTATATTACTAATACTAAAATATAGAGAGTTAATATTTAGTAAGATACTTTAAGAAGGAAGACTTATAATCTACTATCATAAAAATAGGATAATATCAGAATAGAGATACTATAAATAGTTAAAAAACTAAACTTACCTACTAAATAAGAATAAAGAAAAATATTTTAGATAAAATTCTTATATTTAGTAATAGTAGAATATAATAATAAATATCTTTACCTTAATATTATAGTAAATAGATATAAAATATAAACTCTAATTAATTATAACGTTTAAGGAAACTTTATATTATTATAAATGATAAATAAATAATAGATTCTATAGATAATAAAAACTAAACTATACTAGCTGCATACTATTAAAATAAAAACGTTAAGTATAATAGAGATATTATTAACTTCGAGATTATATACCTCCCTTTAAATTATTATAGCTAGAAAGAAAACTATATCTTTAATATAATAAAGATAGGTAATTAAGAGATTATTTTAGGAATCCTATAGTTATAAAAAAATAACCTATAGATAGATTAGAAGACTAACTATCTCGAATAGAAGGATTTAGTCTCTAAAAACTCTCTAGATAATAAGATTCCATATAAATTAAATATAACTCTAAAAGTATAAAAATTTATTACCTATCTTAAAATTAAGAATATAGTAACTTAGACGTTAAATATTATAGTAGTAGTAAGAATTAATAATAAGATAGATTAACTTCAGACTATCCCTAATGAATACTAAATTTACAGAATACTTTTTATAGAAGAACTTAAAACTAAACTACTAGAATATATAAACTATAATTATAAGATCCTTTTAAAAGAGAACAAAGAATCTAGATTCAGTAAAATCTATAAACTTAATTAAATAGAAATAGAAGTACTTAATAAGTATATTAATAAATATCTTAAGAACAATTATATTAAATATTTAATATTACTAGTAAGAAATCTAATCTTATTTATACTTAAGAAAAACAGTAAGCTATAACTTTCTATTAATTATTGATAACTTAATAATATAATAATTAAGAACTAATACTTATTACTCCTTATATTAGAATTATAAAACTAATTTTATAAAGCTAATTAGTTTATAGCTTTTAACCTTAAGGGAGCTTATAACCTTATCTAAATCAAACAAAATAAAATATAGAAGATTATTTTTAGAATAAGAAAAAGATTTTATAAATACTTTATAACACCTTTCAGACTTACTAATATATCTATAATATTTTAATTTATAATTAACTATATACTATATAAATATTTAGATATCTTTTATATAGTATATTTTAATAATATTCTTCTCTATTTAAGAATACTTGAAGAATATAAGGAATATATTTATAAAGTATTTTAGAAACTTCAGTAAGCTAAACTACTAGTTAAACTAGAAAATAGTAAATTTTATATATAATAAGTAGAATATTTAGGATTTATTATTATACTAAATATAATTAAAATATTAATTAAGAAGATCCAGATAGTTAAGAACTAACTTAGACTGATAAATATTAAAGAAATTTAAACTTTCCTTAGATTTACTAATTTTTACTGAAGATTCCTTAAGGATTATATAAAGAAAATAATCCTACTTACTAAACTTATATAAAAAATACTAAATTTAATTAGACTAATAAATAAGAAGAAGTATTTCAGAATATTAAGAATTAGATTATCTTAGAATCTATTCTTATAATTCCAGATCCTAATACACTTTTTTAAGTTAAAATTAATATCTTAAATTATATAATAAGAGGATAATTAGAATAATAAAATATTAAAAGAATATTATATTCTTATACTTTTTATTTATATATACTTAATAGACTAGAACTTAACTACTAGATTTATAATAAGAAACTTATAATTACTATTAAAATATTTTAAAAATGGAGATTATAACTTTCAGGAACTAAATATAAAGTTTAGATCTATACTAACTATAAGAATTTTATATATTTTATAATATCTAAAAATCTTAATACATAATAAATTAGAAATTTAGAATTTCTTTTAGAATTTAACTTTTATATTATTTACTATAAAAGATTAGAAAATAGAAAAGCTAATATATTTAGTTAAAAACTAAATTATAATATCTTAATACTAGAAGAAATATAGATTATCCTAAAAATAAATATAGATAGAAACCTTATACTTATATAGAAGCTACTTTTAATTACTAGATAAGTTAATACTAATATAACTAGAAGATTAATACATAAAATAATCAGAAATATTTATAGTATATTAGTATATAGATATTAAGAAGTTACTAAAATATTTAAAAGGATTTAATAATATTATAATAAAAAAGTTATAAAATGAAATATAATTAATATAATTAAAAATTATAAAATTTACCTTAAAAGTAAACTTAGCTAATATAAACTTTATAGTAAATTATAACTTCTATTAGTATCTTAAAAACTCTAAAAATTAATTTCTTTAGACTTTATTATTAAGCTACTAAAGTTATAAGAATTACTTACTAGAGTATATTATAATAGTATTTTTATTATAGTAGAATAACTTACTAAATATACTTACTTTATTCTCTATAAGGAATTAAGTATAGCAGAAAACCCTATATATATCTTCCTTAAAATTATGATTAGCTAATATAAACTACCTCAGGAAATTATATCTAATAGGGATAAACTCTTTATATCTAAATTTTAGAAATTCCTAATTTCGTAACTTAAAGCGAAATACTGCCTATCTACTATTTTTCACTTATAAACTAATAGTTAGACTAAATATATTAATTAAATCCTTTAAATCTACTTTAGATACTATATTAACTACTAATAGGATAATTAGATTATTTTATTACTAATAACCTAATTCACCTATAATAATATAGTAGGAAAAAATACTAAAAAATTACTTTTCTATCTTAATTATAGATTTAATCCTATTATATATAAAAAACCTTAATAGAGAGAATAAGTAGTAAAAGTAATAGTAGATATCTTAAAGTTTTATAAACTTTAAAATAAACTACTAAAAGAATTTAAATTCGTCAGATAATAAATACGTAAGTATACTAATATTTTAAAAATTAGAGAATTAATTTTTAAGGAGGAAGATAGTATCTATCTTACTAGATAAAATATTAAGACTAAATAACTAAGTAATTAATTAGATTTTAAGAAATTTTGACTATTTAAAATTATTTATAAAATCTTAAGTATTAACTATAAATTATCACTACTAGATACTATAAGATATTATCCAGTTTTTTATATTTTATTTTTTAAACTAGCATTAAAAGGATCCTATATAGAAGATTATATTAAAGTTAATTTAGAATAAGAATATAAAGTAGAGTAAATTATTAACTATATTAATTAATAAGATAATATAGAAATATAATATCTTATTAAATAGAAAAGATATAGTTATATAGAAAATATATAGAAATTAGTATCTAACGTTAGATATTTCAAAAAACTTTAAGAATACTGAGAATAATAAGTATATAAATAAACTGTAATATTTATAATCTAAATTAATAGATTAGTTTATATTTAATATTCCTAACCTAAGTATTAACTAGATAAAAAACCTTAAGAAGATAAAATATTTCTATATCTAAAAATATTATATCCTAAAAAATAAGAAATTCTAAACTAGCTATTAATATCTCTAGAAATATTATTTATAATAAGAAATAATAGATTAAAGTCTATCTTAAGTAGAAACTAGTCAGTTTTATTAGATACCTCCTATATAGATAAATCCTGAAGTATATATAACTTTTATACTTCTAAAGATAACTTCTCTATTTCCTACTTATCTACTAATTATATTTCCTGATAAATTAAATTAGAATTATATTCCTTCAGAAATTTCTTTTATTTTTAAAGATAGGTTAAATAATCTAGAGTAGTTACTAACTATATCTGTAAGATCTTAAAAGCTTCCTTAGCTTCTTATTCTTCTTACTCTATTTTCTTTTACTCCTTAAAGTAATAATTCACTAAAAAGATAAAGTTAATAATATATATACAGAAAGAAAAACTATTTAGCATTTATAAGTATTAGCTATATTACTACTACTATAATCTATTAGATCCTATATAATATACTTACTATATTATTTCAAATTAGCGAGGTTTATTTTATATATATATTTTATTAGAAATAAGGAGAATATAGTATTATATTATAACCTTAGTAATGAATAAGAAAACCTAACGCTTAATAGTTTTATTTAATCTAAACTTAATAACTTTTATAGAAATTAGATTTTTAAATATAACTTGATATAATATTAGCAGTAGAAAAAGATAGAAGAATATAAAATAACTAGTAATTCCGCCTGGAGGTTACTATATACTTATATTAATCTTAAAGATAAGATTTTTAGAGGGAAGACCTAATATTATAACCTATTAGAACTATAGGACTAAGGGGCACCCCGCAGGATACCTAGTAGCTACAGAACTTTTATATACAGAATAATATAGAAACAATAGGGACTCCACTCACTATAGAAAAACTATAATATAAGTTATATAATAATAAGATAAGGATTATTTAAGATTAATATAATCCAGAATAACTAAAGGAATATACTAACCAGCTAGAATTTATATATAGAATAAACTTAAGTATACTTAAAGTTAGACTTTTATAGCTTTTTAGTAATTAACTTTATAATTATTCTCAGATACTTCTAGCTTTATCCCTTAATCCTCTTATTAGACTTATACCTAATTACTATAAGTTCTGAAGACTTAATCTTATTAGTATCACGATAGTATTATTACTTATATATTATAGCTTTAACTTACTACTAATAAACTTACCTCTACTAAACTTAAGGCTAGCTGTAATATTTACTTAGTATAGAAAAACTATAGTATAAGTTACGTGATAATCAGATAAGGATTATTTAGGATTAATATAATTTAGTATAAGTTAGAAGCTAATAGATTATATTAGATTAGTATAATCTAGAATAACTGAAAGAATATACTAACTAGCTGGAATTTATATATAGAATAAGCTTAAGTATGCTTAAAGTTAGACTTCTATAGCTTTTTAGTAATTAACTTTATAATTATCTTTAGATATTTCTAGCCTTATCCCTTAATCCTCTTATTAAATTTACACCTAATTACTGTAAGTTCTAAAGATCTGATCTTATTAGTATTATGATAATATTATTACTTACGTATTATAGTCTTAACTTACTACTAATAGACTTACTTCTGCTAGACCTAAGGCTGGCTGTAATATACCTTAAGTTAGCTGCTAAGTATATTTATATTAATATCTACTATAAGGGTAGTTAAAATATCTTCTTTAAGAATACTTTTAGTATTATAAACAGCTTAGCTATTAATAAGTAAGAAAATATATTAATATAGAAAAGAATTAAGGGAGAGGTATAAATTTTGCTTTTTACCTGATCTTATATAATATCCAGTTACTTAGCTTATAAAGCCTGAGGGGGTATATTAAGGGGGTGGGTCACGTAACCCTAGGCCTCTTAGGCTTCCCTTATATCTACAGCCTCTAGCCAGCAACTTTAACGTTAGATATCACCACGATAGATAACCACAAATACCATAATTCAGTCACACACACAGTGGGAGACCTGGTTGCTTGGAGGTTCAGTTGAGCTATTGTGCAAGTCTGTCTCGTTCATCGTTCCAGTGATCGTTCCAGTGGTGAAGATGCTCGTCGACGTACAAAAGGACATTTTGGGAATCGAGATAGTGTCTCACGGTTGTTTATCAAGATGTTATCAGAGGCATCTTCGTGCAAGATAGATATAGGTCTCGGCATAAAGGCAAACGATGACGGTGGACCGTAAACTAGCAGAGGTAGTTGCAATCTGGTCCGACGACGATAGCTTCATCCTCGGTCCTGGACATTCAGGGTAAAGGCTAGCGAGTCTCTGGTCTCACCGGCCAGTTCAAAAACGACGATCAGCCAAGCCTCGACGGCGGATTCGGAAGTTGAAGTCGTGATCCCCGTCTTCCTGGCTTCTCGCGCTTACGGTCTGATCTTTAGGCGCGAGCGGGCTGGACGAACTGCAGGTCAAAGGCCGTCAATCACAAGTGCCGACTGCAGCGATGTCGCTACTTTGCCAGGTGCATTAGGGGCATCTTTGTGACGGTCCAATGTCGGAGGGTCTGTGTTTTCAAGTCTCATTCCAGGGGAGGGGAGGGTTGATGAAGAGGCTCTCAACATCGAGGTTATCCGCGGTGAACTGCTGCTCATCATTGCACTGCGCTGGCTGCAGTGGATGTCATCTGCTCCAAAGACAACATCAACAGGGCTCGGAATGCGCCGTAGAGTGAGTAAACTGGCTACACATCATCCTGTGTCCGCTCTGCAGGCTCCAAACCGACGTGGCTGACAGGAACTTCTGCATCGCGGACTACCATCTTGATCATCAGACGATCACTTCATCAGATAGGCTCCCGCAACGACTCGGCGGAACGGGAGGGGCGGTCCGAGGATCGTTGACGACAGCTTCAACGTCGAGACGCACTTGGCGACAGATCCGAGAAAAGATCTCGATTCCCCAGTCGAATGTCGGAAGTCCAAAGAAGCCGCGGGGAAGGACGGATGAGGTCTGACGGACGGCCAGTCCGCTACGCCTCTGATGCTGTCGATCGGTGCTGTTGATCGGTACACCAGTTCTCGCCGGAGTTTGGTCCGGACGATTGCCGGGGAGTTCCTCGCAGCGACGGTCTGTGACATCATGCTTGTCTGACTCGCACGACTGGCCTGCATGTGAAGTGCGGTCGAGACGTGTGGCTCGTCAGTTTGGTTGAAGGGGTAGGCCTGTTGTTCAGCAGAATGGACATGATGTAGATGGATGTTCAGTCGATACATTGGCTTGACAATCCAGAAGCATTAGGAGGCAGTGAGGTGTGAAACGGCGACTCGAACGAAGGAGTCGACTTCCACGGCTTCTCCCTGATGTATCCCAGCCTATAACATGACGATAACCTGTCAAGAGAGACGACGACGATTCGCATACAATGCATGGGAAATAACAGCAACAGGATGGACCATGGGATGGATGGGAAAGCAAACTCCATGTCTGGCCAGATGCCTCTCTTTTTAAATGGGTTCCTGGTCAATCCCTGAAGCGGAAAAGGTCGAGGATTTGCCGCAATGCCAATTCCATCGTCCCGTCATGCTAAACCTCGCATTCTGTCACAAACAGCATCTCGATCCCGCGGACAAGGTTCGGCTCATCTTTTCCATTAATACGACTTCTAATATCCCCGGCCAATCATGCCATGCTTACTGAATCCCTGCCTTTTCCTTGTGAAACCCGCTCTCTGCTTTCCCATGTTTCTCGTCTTGAGCTCCCATCCCTGCTTCGCCTCGCATCACCACCCCCACCCCCACCACCTCCAGGTTTCCATACACGTACACACATGCGCTAAACCTCATAGTGATGAGTTTTCATGCTACCAACTTTCACACACACATCTAGTCTAGCTCTAGATCTATCAATTTCCCTGGGGTTCCGCCGCCTTCTCCGACTTCTCGGCCGGGGCCACCTTGGTCTTTGGAGGCGCCGTTTTGCGCCCGGCCTTCTTGTACGTCGTGATGTAGAACATGACAAAGAGCACCAGGTACGACGACAGGATGACTCCGCCCGAGATGGCCGCCACGAGCTCGCCGGCGCACTGGCCCATGTGCGGCAGCCAAGTGGCGTAGGTGCCCGCCCAGTAGTCGTAGCAGGCAAAGTACACAAAGCCTGGTCCAACAGTCAGCGTCGTGGCCGTGTGGAAAGGTCAAAGGTCCTGGGGACTTACCAAGATCGAGAACGAACTGCGCGATTTGCAGGCGGGTGATCCACTGCTTCCACCACACCTTGACGCCGCGCGCCGCCTGGAAGTAGTACCAGTACATGACAACGTGAACCGTCAGGTTGAGCGTGATGGGAACCCACGAGATGGGCGTGTAGCCGAGGAGCTGGGTAAAGCACAGCAGCGCCGTGGCCGGGTGGTGGTAGCAGTGGAGGAACGTGAGCGGCTTCTTCCTGAGCATCAGGAAGACGGTGTCGATGAGCTCGTAGTACTTTGTGAGGTAGTTGATCTGCAATTCGCCGTCCCAAGTCAGCTTTCCATCACCGCCTCCTCCCAAGACGATCCCGCATGCCGCCAGACTCACGTAGTACAGCAAAACCAGGGGTTGAGTCCAGCCCGAGGCTCCGCAGATGTTGTCGTACAAGCCCTCCCGCCATATACTCGGCGCGAGCTGCTGGATGAAGAGCACGAGCAACGAGCCGCTGAGGAGGGACAGGAAGAGGTTGTGGAGCTTGAAGAGCGTGTTGAGCTCCAGGGGTTTGCGGTCGCGCATCACCTCGCGGCCGCCAAAGACGACGAGCAGGTACAGCGCGACCATGCCGACGGCCTCCGAGTAGGTCGAGAAGGGCGTGCGGTCGTAGACGAACTCGAAGTTATCGGCCGAGTAACCCACGACCTGGTGGAAAACCTTGTCGAGTGCCCTCCATGGCGACAGCAGCGACGAGGCGATGCCCTTGGCCGCGGCCACGGGCTGCGTGTTGAACGTGAGGTTGTCGTACGACATGCTTGATGATATTCTGAAGAGATGTGAAAAGTTGGCCAAAGGAAAAAAAGAAGGAATTAAACAGAGACGTAGGAGATGAAGGTCGATGGGAAGAAGTACTCGAAACTCGGCTGTCGGTGTGCATGAAAGATACCAAAAGACTCAGCCGAGGGGGGTGGAAACTCTGTCGTTATATGCCAGAGTTTCAACCTCGTTGATGCTTGCCGGCTCGCCCTCTTTCACAGCATCAACCTTAAGAGTGACGACATGTGCTCTCTACTTGCTCCCTGTCGTGATGTCGTAAATAAACGCGAGTCGTGTAGACCAACATGGTTCTACCACGTCGTTATACTACGGCGACGCCCGAACGTATCAGCCTCTCCCGCATCCTTTTTTTTTCACGAAACTAACAAAAAGAGTCAAGATCAATTGCAAACTGTAAACACAGAAGAAAAGAAACCGGCTTCCAAACCGAATCGAACCGCATCGTTTTGAGTTGGAGCTTTCGAGATGGTGTAGGGCCACAACTCTGCCGGGGCAAAGGTGGACATTCAGCACTGACATTTCGTCCGAGTATCACGCCTCGCCATGCTACCTTCTTCCCTGCCGCATTCATGGATGTCCGGGAAGCCTATCCCCATCCTTCTCGCTCTGGGAGAACCTCGACGCGGCTGATCTGCAGGGCTACTGGCCAGCCTCCGCGGTGAGGCAAGACGCCTCCTCCTTCGTCGAGGACTACTTGGGTGGAATCCTCTGCGTCCCTCGTTCCCGTTGCAACGTTGTAAGTCAACGGCGTTTCATCTCCTCTCAAGCCACCCGAAGAGCACGATCCGTGGCGTGTTCGTTTGACGACATTGCAGTCTTGCGTCATCGCAGTCGATGCGTCTGATGTTCTCCAGGCCGCTCCGTTAGTTGCAGACAGACACCAGGCTACAACGCTTCGCTCGACCGAGAATGAACTCGTAGATGGCTTCAAGGGGATTTTTGCAAGTGCCGTTGGTCTTCGTCTCGCCCCTTCAGATCGCTGCCATCCGTGATGGATTCGAGACCAGCAAGCTCGCCCTGTGAGTTTGTGGTCTCACGAAGGCAAGTTGAGACACGGCGAATCGCATCTCTTAATCTTCTCACTTACGGCTTGGCAGTCACTTCTAACCGAAAGACCTGCATCTCGATGACCTTTAAGTGCTCGCCAAAACCGCTAAGTGGGGTTTGTTGTTGACGGCCGCTGGAGTTGTCCCGGAGCCAACTGACATCACGATGCTGTTGAATCAGCAACGACTAAGGTGATATTCTGTAGCTTTCATGAGTATCAAGTCGTATAAAGACCAATAACCGCATCGCCAATCCGGTTGGTTCCGAACATCATCCAAGGACATCGATAGAGTCCATCCTGCTTCTTTACTTTCAACACTGCTTCACTCATACTTTGCTCATCTGAGTCCTCAACGAAATGAACCGCATCAACATCAAGTCCGTCATGTCCAGGGCGACGTCTGCGTCCTTCATCGCTTCCCGCATGTTAGGACGCAGCTTCGTCCAGACCACTCTTACAACCTGGGCCGTGGTCCTCCTCCTCTACATCATCCTCAGGCAGAGCTACATCTTCCCCTTCTACATCTCCGAGATGCGTGCCATCCCCACGGCCAGCGGTTTTCTCCTATAGAGCCAGTTCTTCGACATCATCTCTCGCGAAGTCGGCGAGCCGCAGCGCAAGTGGCATCAAGAACACGGCCCTATCATCCGCTACTTCTTCCCCCTTGGCGCCGAGCGCTTCTCTATCGCAGACGACGCTCGACATCATCGGCAAGGCAGGTTTTGGCCACGACGTCAACTCGGTCGAGAATCCCGACGCGCCGCTCCGCGAAGCCTACCATATGTGCTTCTCCTTCGACATTGTGTCCCGGATCCTCATCGGCTTGCAGGCCTTCAGCACCGTGTTCAACCACCTCCCGTCCAAGGTCAACCGCGACATCACGCCGACGCGGACAAGCTGCCGTACCTCGACAACGTCTGCCGCGAGGCGCTGCGCTTCATCCCGCCCATCCCCATGACGGTGTGGCAGGGCTTGGACACCCTTGATACCCCGAGGACTGGAAGATGTGGAGACTGGTGCTGAGGCCGAAGGACGGTGTCGCGTTGAAGTTGACGGCCATCTAGACAGTGTGATGTTGGTAAATGTATGATGGATTTGTTAGTTGATGGTATCTGAGTAGGTCGTGGAATGTAGAAGCGCTCTGTACTACGATGCTCAAATAGAGAAGGTCAAAATTTCTATTGGAACATATGGCATGACCTGCCTTGCTTTCGTGCCAAGAAAGTGGCCATGTTACGAAGATCATCCATGCTTCTGCACACGGCTGGCCTCCAGGAGCGATCGTTAAAAATGAGGGTGCCGTTATATATAAGACGAGATTCGCATTGATATTCTGATTGCAACCATAAAGTGATGGGTTCTGTGATGTACTAGACAGCCCCGATGTCTAGGGAAACCAACCCCCTGTGCCGAAGGCGAAATGGTGAGCGATGTCGCTTTCAACGTCGTCCTTGACTTCCCGTCCGAGTATTCCCACGCCGAGGCCGAATACACAGCAAACAGCGATGACGGACGACGGACGACGGACGACGGAGGGGTGAGATCCATGGAAAGAGCTGAAGCAATATCATGTGTTGGTTAAGAGTCGTCCTAGCCACCAAATCAGGCAATTGCCCGCGTGGATGGCTCCCTCTGCGTCATCACTTCTACGAGCAACAAGTGTCTCCCTAATACCAGGGCTGAGGGTATGAGCGCCGAAGAGGCGCCAATTTATACTGAAGGGACCCGGCTTGCTTTTGGGGCAACACCCTTTTTCCGTATTACCTGTGTGGCGATCTGAAGCAGTTTGTCCCCTGATGATCACGGCCGAGAAGTCGTGGAGTAAATCGGATTTCCCAACGTTTCTGTGCCCATCTACGTCTTGTCCGGTAGCAAGGAAGAGTTTTGGGCCTGCATCTGAAGAATATCAGCATCGTCATCTCTACGAAATTGGGGAAGTACTTGCTTTGGCTTGCTTTGCATCAATATATGACTATTTACAAGGCAGCCAGGTCAAGAGATTTGGTTTTGGATCGCATCGACAGCACGTCCATGAGGCATGGTTCTTGGTAGGCATTTTGAATGAAGAAATGCTACCATAGATATTGGACATACTAAACCTCCGTATCGGAGAGTGGAGAGTAACTAGGCCATGGATTGGGCTCGGCTGCCAACACCAGTCATTTACTATGGTTCGTGTGGTTCGTGTGGTCTGAGATTGAGCAGGCGCCGTTCGAAATAGAGGACTGGCGGGTTGGATGAGCTCGTCGTATCAGTTGGGCCCTGTGGACTTGTTTCTTGCTGAGCCGGTTGGCCCATTGGCGAGAACGCTGGGTATTAGAGTTGGTTCAGCATTGATTTGCTTCAAAAATGGTTACTTCATGTGAAATGTGTGCGCGCAACATCCTCGCCATCCGGCGCTTCTCCTGGGACTCGGCAGCTCAAGACGTATCGTTGAGCTGCTGTGAACTTCACATAGAACGTCGAACCCAGGCTATGGAACGTCCGCGGATACTTCGCGTGGATTACCCTCAGTATTCTCTATGGCGAGACTGCGACTGAGGCAACCGAGACCCAATGCCTACAACTTCGTGGGAGACATTCTACTATTGCTAAGCGTAATTATTCGTCGTGCTTGTTGGATCCCTCCAGGAAATCAGCCTGGTCCAACAACAACACCGGACTGTCAACAGAAAGTCTTTCACACGAGACGGGCTGTGATAGCCAGCTTGACACCCGGAAGGGGGCTTCTGCGTGCATCAGCTTATGGATCGTTGCGTTGAATGCGGAAAAATGTCGACCTTCTGAATGTAGTTGATACAGACTATCTCGCCTTTAAATAGATTACGTTTCCCCGTTGATAAGGTCTTTCGATCAACCTCTCTGGGTGATAGGTTTAACTCCACATGATCTTCTTCATAGCCATGGATGCCCTTCCTCAGGCGGCTGCCTGCCAGTCGAGACTGAAGCGAAGGCAGGGTGCCGAGAAAGAATTGAATCAAAGGCGTATTCGCCGTGAAGTATGCTCCAGAGGTGACGGACGATCACAGACGAAAGAAAAGCATGAAATTTGATGCGTGTGTGATAGTTGGCAGACTGAAAAAGTCACGACAGCAGCATATAGGAAGCCATTCTGATATATTTGAGTGGGATGGCGGATGATGCCATTGACCCTCTAATTGGAGACACAAATGACTTTCATTTGCTTTTAAAGCTGAAGTTACACGCAATTTCTTCTCATGGCAAGGCAGTTGACGTGGCTAATACATCGTCTACTTGGGAGGTGTACACAAGTGACAAACATATGCAAGATCCACGGGTTTGGCATCATATTTGTGTGGCATTTCGTTCGGATGGTGACGTTTTTATCAATCGAGCTCGAAAAGCCAAGCGAAACCGGTAGGAGAGGAAAAGAGCATCACAAGAATCCTATTGCATAGTGGTAAAAAGCTTCCATTAGCACGTTTGGGAAACCTGAGGCGTCGGTGATGTCGATTAAGTTGCGCCATCAACGACGTCATCACCGTCACCCAACACGCGAGTCAACTTTGGAAAGTCTGAGTGGTTGAAGCTGTGATAGCTTATCGGAAGCCATGTTCATGTTCCATTGCAATTCGTAACGCTCCTAATTACACACAGGTCCAGAACGGGTTTCGTTGAAGCATTCCACTTCTCTGTATCCATTCTAGGATCTCTTCCACTGTCCAGCGTCCTCAGCGCCCTTGCCCACGCTGTTCAGCGCATTTTGGAGTCCGCCGCCGACGTTGCTGACACCGTCGCCAACAGGGCGGCCAGTGGAGCCTCCGGCGCTAGTGATGGTGTCGCCGACGCCCTTGGTCGCGGCGCCGGTGACGTTGCCGACGGTGCGGGTGACGCCGCCGACCGTGTTGCCGAGCGTCGAGGTGACGAACTTGGCTGCGCCGGTGACGCCATTGTTCTGGTCATTGTTTCCGACGGGCATTTTGAAGGTAGGTTTGGTAGTGCGGTAGTGGTTTGGTGAGTTGGAGGTGAGTTTGTTGAGGATCGGGATGTCGCGTAGTTGTTTATCGAACATGCGGGTTTGTGCTCGGTTTATATGGGTTTTCCTCTTCTGCGCTCGGCTGCAGATGATTCGATGTTCGGGGATGAAGTATCTGGCTTGACGTCTTTCTTATAACATGGGATTTCCTCTTGCCTAATGAGAGGGAGGTTTGTTTGGGCCGGTGACGTCAGAGCACCAGAGTGCGGAAGGACCCCTGTCGTGCGGAGCGCATGTGGCAGGTCGCGGCCTATCAACGCCCTCGACTTGCTGTTCGAACCCCGGTGCTTTTGACATCACTGCGCTGTTGTTCAAACAGGGAGCTTTCCGGGGGAGGGGCTGACGACGTGTTCCAGCCCGAGGGAGGGTGAGGTCGAGGCGCAGTTGGACGTTGCGTAATCAGTGAGGTTGAATGCATGGAGATGGTCCCCGATCTTTGGATGAAGCCTAGCCGGGAGTTGACGAGAGTTTTGGTTGGACGTAATGCTATCGCATGTAGGGCTGATACTCAAATTTGGCCGAAAAAGCTTCGTGGTAGAACTCGGGGGCATCGCCCGGTAATCATGGAAGCGGCATCAGCGTGCTGTTGTCGCTGGCGCGCTCTCTGCTTATTGCTTGTTCCTGATGAGGAATATGGTTTCTTCAAGCTGATAACGACTTGAAAAAATTGCTTTGCAAGCGATCTTCACGAATCTACAAGTTGCAATGTATCACTTCTTTGCAAGCACATTTCATGGAGATGCGGCCTCATGAGAACTTATTCGGACCCGATCCGGCCCCACCTCAGCCCGCTCTCCACGTCCGACGCCCCACTCGGCGTCACATCTGCTGCGGGCCACTCCGGGTATCGTGATGCGACGACCAATTCATGTGATTGATCGCAAGGCAACATGATAAAAGCACATTAGTGTGCTGTCTTGGTAGTCAGTAGGCGCTAAATGTAGCCAAGAACACCTAAGCTAGTTCCCGCCGCCGCAGCCGCTTATCGGCCCCGTCAATACCGTCAAAGCCGGCGCGAGCTGACAGGTAGTAGTCGGAACAGATTCTCAGAAAGTCGTCAGGAGGAAGCTAGGGATACTCAATGATTTGAAAGCTTGCTTCTTCATGTAACGAAGAAGCGGCGTAGGGCTGATTCAACCCCTGGTTAAAGAGCTTCAGGCAGCGCCAGAGCTCATCAAGACGCTCCACTGGCTTGACAAATCTCGATCTCCCTAAAAGCGTTTTGCCAGTATGAAAATAGGCAACAGATGGTTGCACTGTCCTGAGTAGTCGACAAGTTGATTAGAAACATGACATGCTAGTCACACCTCAATAAGGGGATAGGCCACAACGAGCAGTGTATGGTGTCGGCACTGTCGCCTATTTATTCGTATCGACTTTCAAACCCATCCAAGCCATTCCAAACGCCATCTGTTTCCTGTCGGATTCCATTGAACTAAACGGACATAATGTAATACCAGTTCCTTACAATCGCCCTCCTCTTGGGCTCGGCCTTCACTATATCTATCAGCCCTCGCCTCACCAACCTCTCACCCACCCTCGATCCCAAAATCAATTTGTCAGACCCTCTGCTCTGCGTTGGAATCGCCGTCCGAAAACCCGTCGCAATCGACCAAACCACAAGCAAAACTCTTCCGCAGCCGAGCGTCGCGCCCCAACAGCAACAGCAGCAGGAGGAAGAGGAGGCGCCGCAGCAAAAGGGAACCAGCGGCGGGCATGGTTCTTTGGTCAACGTCGCGCCGGCCATCAGTCCCAGCGTCGGCGTCTCCGACCTGGTCAAGTGTGTAGGGATCGCGGGTTGCAATTCCGTGACGGTGAACCAGGGCAGATAGATTGGGAGCGAGGCGCGCCGTGACGGTGGAGTTTCCGACCACTATCATGGACTGGGCGGGTTTTGGGATGACCGTAATTTGCGAGGCGAAGCAGTTGTCAAAACAACTCGTCTATAAGCTAGACTTTCCCGACAACGATTACTATCTGCACCGGTGTTCGTAATGATTATCCCAGACACGTTTCCTATGGGCGACCTATGGGCGACCATTGTTACTGCTCCACCATCTTCATCGCCATCGTCATTGCCGCAGAGACACATTTACCTCCATATTTGACTCCGGTGTGTGGATCGTCATGTTAAGTTGAGTTGCGCAGTCGCATCTATGCAGACATGTGCCCGGAGTCGATGCTCCGTAGGCTGATATACATCTAAAATCTATTCTGAGCAGTGTTTTTGTTACAGTCCGTCGGTGTTGTTACATATCGTTTGTACAGTGTCGTCGAGCAACTCGGTGGCAAGCATTCCCTTACTCCTGCCTGCGAAACTGCAGATTGTAAGTCTGTAGTTGTTCCTTCGTCATCTTCCCCGGACCACCCGCGAACTCGTCGACGCCGTTGTTGTTCTTGGGAAACGCAATGACGTCCCTGACCGACGATGCGCCGCTGAGAACGGCCACAAAGCGGTCGAATCCAATCGCGAAACCGGCGTGGGGCGGACATCCAGCGCGCAGCGCCTTGAGAAGGTGCGAGAACTCCTTGATCTTGTCCTTTTCCATCTTGAGAATGTCGCGGAAGATGAACTCTTGAAGTTCAGCGACGTGGATACGGCGACTGCCGCCGCCTAGTTCAACGCCGTTGAGCACGAGGTCGTAATGGTCGGCCTTGGCCTTGAGCGGGTCCGTGAACAGCAGCTTGTAGTCTTCCTGCGAGTGAGGGGCCGTGAAAGGGTGGTGCGTGGCGGAGAAGCCTGATGCGCCGCCCTGTCCGACGTCGCCTTCTTCTTCAGGGGTGAACATGGGGAAGTCTGTGACCCAGAGGAACTTGAACGAGTCGTCTCTGTCAATCAGACCGGCTTCGACGGCGGCGTGGTAGAGTGCGATTCTGGCCTCGCCGAGTTTTGTAGAGCCTCCTTGCTGTGGCTGGTTCTTGCGGGCTTGGAACATGATGATATCACCGTTGTCCAGAGAAGAGAAGCCCGCATCCTCTGGCAGATGATCAAGAATGCTGTCGAGGCCTTCAGGCCCAAGGGCGGAGAAGCCGTTGAGAGGCTTGCTGCTGTCAAAAACGAGAGCCGTCGGGGCACCGTCGGGGTTTTCCTTGAGGCCCTTGGGGAGGTTCTCCATGAAGTCGATAACGAACTTCCAAACATCTTTCCTGTCAACGTCCTCGTGCGGACTTATCTTCCACGTCTCGACGATAGGTGACTCGAGGTCGGTAATCATGCTGACAAAATTCTTGCTGAGGTGTTCATCAACGCGACATATCTGCACGAGGTTAGGACATTTGCGGGGCTTTTTGTTGGCATCACTTACCTTGTTCGGGATGCGGAGGTCTGGCTTGTCAGATCCGTAGAGGTCCATACAGTCTGTGTACTTCATCTGCGGGAATGGCGTGGAGATGGCAGGATATTCTTGATAAATGGGCGCCTCCGCGCCGTCTTTGGTGCTGTCCTCAACGCTCTGCTTCCAGTCCTGGGAGATGTTAGCTACATGTCAGAATGGTGAGGTAGAGGGCGACCAACTTCAAGCGATGCTTTCCTGACTGGCGCAAACGAGTCCTTGCCAACTTCCATGACATATTGGTCTCTCATGCCTTCCCACGCCCGACCGACAACGTACTCAACGTCCGCCATGATGTGCTTGCCAGTGGCGAATGACTTTTCCATATCCAACTACTCCAGTTAGTCAGGAAACCAGTCGGGATCCGGTCTGAAACTTGCCTGGGTGAACTCAGGCTGCCGATCAGCGCGATGATCTTCGTCGCGGAAGCATCGCGCAAACTGATAGTAACCCGTCATGCCAGAAGCCATGAGGACCTGCTTGTATTGCTGTGGGCTCTGGGGTAGCGCGTAAGCGTACTTGGGTCGGCGTGTGGGCACGATGAACTCTCTCGCGCCCTCGGAAGTGGATTTGAACAGTATGGGCGTCTCCACGTGCATAAAGTCCCGGTCGACCATGGCCTGCCTCAGGGAAGCATCCAGCCGCGAGCGAAGACGCAACCTTTCCCTCAGGTTCTCGTGGAATCGCAGCTGCAAATGGCGCTGCTCTGGAGGAAAGACGGTATCCGGGCCGATGATGATGTCCTTCGGAAAGGGGTTGAGGTACTGTATCGACTCCAGATCCATTTCGAAGCGGGATGTGCTGGAGGAGTCGGTAACGATACCGGAGACCAGCACGGAACTGAAAGGTCGTATCTTGCTCAGAATGGCGGCATTGTCACCCTTTGCGCAGACCTGCCCTATGCGCTCTCCATTTCGTTCTATATGGGCGAAGGCCAGGTTCTTCCCAACCTTTCTCGTTCTACCGATATAACCACTGATGGCGATCTGACTCCCTGGCTGGTCCCACGTGTCCTTTGCCGTCATTTGAGGGAAGGCAACTGCAACGAGGGCATTTGTCAGTCAAGCCGTCGCTGAAGCATTCGAGATTTCGGGTGCTCACACGAATCTTCCAACCACGCCGGAAGCTGCGTGCTTGTTGTTACACATCGCGGGTACTGCAGACTACATGTTGGCCTCTGAGGGAGGCTTCGATGCTGTACGGCGTTTCGTGTGCCCAAAGCACCTAGGCTGCGGCAGAATTGTCGAAGCATCGCGGGAATCGGCGCATGTTGAGTCAATGGCAAGAACGCTGAATTTCGCATTGGAAGCTATCCGCAGCTCAGCCCACTGGCCAACGCGCCAGGGACCGCTAGCTGTAACCTGCAGGGCATCCTTGCTAGTGCTAACAGGTACCTACTCAGGCCAATTTAGGTCACTATGGTGACGGCCGGAAAAAGGTTACTCGAACACAGAAAAGATGATGGGATGGTGGGCTGCGACATAAAAAAATAAAGCTCCAGCTATCTACCTGTTAAATAAGGAGACATATCGGGCGACGTTGCAAGCCATTGAGTGCATCAGTCATAGAATTGCAGAGATATACTGATTGTTTGTATAATAAAAGAGTTGAAGGAACAAGATGACATGCGGCTACCTCAGGCACCTGGAGGATACGTTAGGTCCCCACCAAAAATCGGTTAGCGCGGGGCAGGTCCACGCCGCGATATAAAATGTCTGGCAAGAGCTCCGAAAATTCTCTTCCTCTTTTTTTTCTCTTCATGATACCTCCATTTCAAAAAAGTGTACGTTTGCTCTGCCACTCCGCGGCGTCGAGTCGCACATCGTCCTTGTACACAGATTGCTAACCCAATTCGCAGATGATGATAGCCACGTGGATAATATGATGCTGCTGCCACCGTCCGACGCACCCAAGCTCTCCCCTCCGGGCGGCTTCAGGGCGAAGGTGTTGAAGATGGTGGGGGCCATGACATAGGCGTTCGACACGACCTTGTTACTGTATCGATCGCGATGAAAGGCAACTCTGATTTTTCACACGAAATGGAAGGTTTCTTGCCCCCGCGTATTTGGGCTACTAGTCGCGTTCGGTTGGCTCGGCGGATCTGCCAGCGTCAAGTGAGGCTTCAGGTCTTGTCGGGCTGACTGTGGTGCGCTGGCACAGCCGCGGTCGGACGCGTTATTGCGTTTGTTCTGTCGCGGCTCACCGGCCAGAGATCGTCAGTTGGCTACTCGAATCACCACACAGCGGATGTTTCTGCCTGCCAACCAACGACCTCGTCCCTCCAAGGGCTTTTGGCTTGTTGGCGAATGGTGAGAGGCACGGATGTCGGCGAGTTGAGACAGGTCATCGGCAGACTGGAAGTGTAATGGAATCATGTACAATATCGTTCTCCCACGTTGTCGGTGCAATGACACCGACCGGGGAGGCGCCCTGTGCGGCTAGCCAGCAAATCCCAGACCAAGCACGAATCAAAGCAAGTCGATACATGTGACGATACGACCAGCAAACCCCTTGTTTCCATACTGCGTTTCAACACAGATGTGGTGCAGTTCGTCGGTCATGTTTCTGTCGCGACGCTATACGGGCAAAGTGGCTTCGGGGATTGATTCTTCAAGTAATTCTATTCACCGACGTTTTGTTAATGCGTCTGACTTGGCAGGTACAGGATTTGTTCTATGGAGCATCAGTCTTCCTTTGTATGGTAAGGACCTGTCTTCTAGTGCATCCTTTCGGTGGCCGGCGTAATGCAAGGGAGCAGAAGTAAATGCTTACTTTCTTTTTCTAGAATGAAGGGCGACTTGACAGAGTTCGTCCGTGGGATATTGGTGGCCATAGGATCGAGTGGATTGACCGCTTGGACGGAAGTTCGGGGTCAACGTGAGGCCCACCTCATACACGCAGGCTGCGCTTAAAGGATCAGAGAAATGGAGAGACATTCGTGGGCCGTGAACCTTGGACCTTACGTAAGGACGGAGTATCGGTAGGCAGTTAGAATTCACGGTGTGTGGATGCCATGATGGCTGTAGAATCTCTTCAGCGGTTGACGAGCCACGCTACTGTGCCCCCAAGAAGGTCCAGGGCGATAGTGTCGCAGCGCCAGGACCACTACACCAAGGTTGACGCATCAGTCCATGCTGATACTGGAATGCCATGGTGATGGCGCGACGCGGATGCCGAATGCCCAGCGTCTTTTCCAACTTGATACCCGCAAAATGGGGTAGCTCGTGCCGTTCACACCGCGAACAGCCACCGGTCTAACCGAAGAAGTACCTCAGCCCGGGCGCGTAGAGCCACACTGTTCAGCGCACCTTTACCGTCATGTCGGAGCTGAGATAGGTACATAGGTGATGAGGTAAAGTTAAGGTAGGTAGGTAAGGTAGCACTTGAACAGCAGGGCCGACAGCATCCAGCGGACAATACCTCAAGCACCATGGGTACAGAGTTCCCAGTACCACGTCAGAACAGCGCTTTTCGCAGCGTGCGTCTGCAAGCCCCCGGTCCTGCTCGTCACTGGGCACCTCACCTCACAGTCCCCTCGCCCACGCCACGCCCTCACCTTCGGTAGCGCCCTCGCCTCCTCCCCCGATTCAAGACCGTGGCCCGTCATCCTCCACTCAATTCCCACTACTTCCTGTCCAACGTGGCCAACGTCCAGACGCTCGCTGCCCGTCTTCATTTCTTGCCAGCCCAACCGTAGCAACCCAAAGACTCTTGTCCGTCGGGCGTACATCGCGATAACGACATATCCAGAACTGTATTCTTAGTCTCCAAAGCGACCGACACGATACCCTGTCATGGCCGTTGGTCCCTCCTCGGACCCCGAACGAACTCTCCTGCATTGAAGCTTGCCGGATCGCAATTTCGCCGAATAGAGGGTGTCCCTGAGGTGGCCTGCTAGATCCGTCGCGCTCCGTCACCGACACTCCTCTCTGTCGTCCTCGACGACTCTTTCAGCACTCATTCCGAGCGCATTCGTAAAACATCACATACCGACTTCCAAAAGACCGCAGGCACCTCGTCGAGGCCCGTGACGGCGGGTCCAGCTCGACGATTCTGTACTTTGCGACGCTTCGTCCGATCAACCGCAGCCCAGCTTTCTTACTGTCGCCAGGCTCACCGACTGCCACAGGTGCTCTTTGCGGCGCTTCGCTTCAACGACCGCCAACATGTCGAGCTCTTTCGAGAAATCTGTCAAGGGGGCCACCAAGATCAAGGTCGGTTGAAGAGCCATTCCGGACATACCCTGCCACCGGCTTGGCACGTCTATCCGGCCCTCAAGACGCTGACTCTATTGCCCAGGCCGCGCCACCCAAAACCAAGTACATCGAACATATTCTCATAGCTACCCACGCCGGTGAGGCGGGCGTTGGCGAGGTCTTCCGCGCGCTACAGTTCCGGCTGCGAGACTCGACGTGGACCGTCGTCTTCAAGAGCTTGATCACCGTCCATTTGATGATCCGTGAGGGTGCACCCGATGTAACGCTGGGCTATCTTGCGAGGCACCCGAACACACTCGCTATCAGCAATTTCACAGACGGTTAGTTTGCTTCTCAACTTGTCCAGCGACGCGCGTGAACGTGAGCGCAGGTGTTGACGTATCCCAGCTCAGACCCAGGGTCGGAACATTCGGCACTACGCCAACTACCTTAGTGCGAGATCCAAAGCCTTCCGCGAAACAAAATGCGATTGGGTTCGCACCAAGGAATCCCGGCTGGAGAAGTTGACGGTGGACAAGGGCTTGCTCAGAGAGACTGAGATTCTGCAGCATCAGATCACGGCGCTTCTGAAATGCGACGTAAGCAGCGGCCTGCCCATGGGCGATGCGCAACGCTGACACCTGACAGGTTCTCGAGAGCGAGGTCGAAAATGAAATCACTGTCACCGTCTTTCGGCTTCTTGTCCTCGACTTGCTGGCACTCTTCCAAGCCTTGAACCAGGGCATGATCAACATTCTGGGTAAGGCAGTCCTGATACCGGCCACAGGCAATCGCTTACACAGGCAGGCAACTTCTTCGAAATGTCAAAGGTCGACGCCGAGCGGGCCATGTCCGTCTACAGGACGTTTACGAAGCAGACCGACTTTGTGGTGCAGTATCTGAGCACTGCGCGGCAATACGAGCATCAGACACGGGTGGAAGTTCCCAAGTTGAAGCACGCCCCAGTCAACCTCGGCCGCCAGCTCGAGGAGTACCTCAGCGATCCCGCTTTCGAAGTAAACAGGAGGCAGTACATTGCGGAACAACAGACAAAGAGGAAGGGCGGCCTGAAGTCATCTGCTGGCGCCTTCGATCCCAAGCCGACGCCGGCCGCCAACAACCCATTCCCGAGCACAAACGGACTGTCGCAAGCGAAGCCAGAGGGCGCGAAAGGGCCTGCCCCCGATCTCATCGATTTCTTCGAGTCCATCGAGCAAAATCAGACAGTCATGGCCCCTAACCAGCAGCAGCATCAGCAGCAGCAGCAAATGCCCATGCAAACTGGTTTCGCATCCAACAGCCCATTTCAACCCCAGCCCACAGGGTTCCAACAGAATGGGTTTGGAGCACAACAAACCGGGTTTCTGCCTCAGCAGACAGGATTTGGCGTGAACCCCTACCAGCAGCAGAGCACAAATCCTTTCGGCCAGGTCCAGCAGCCGCAACAGCAGCAGCAACCGCAACAGCAACCGCAAGCGCCGCTGCCGCTGCAGCCAAACTTCACTGGAGCTGGATTCGGCGGCTTCGCGCCACAACCGAGCTATCAGCATGGCTCCCTGGGCGCAATACCCCAAGATTCTGTTGCCAGCTTCCAGACTGGTAACCAAACGGGCATGCTGAGCCCCCAGGGCGGACAGCAGGTCACTAACCCATTCCGGGCGTCCATGATGATGGCTCAGCAAACCGGCATGTCCAATAACACGGCCTTCTCTGCCAACAACAACCAGAACGGCCTCAACAGACAGTCGACAAACCCCTTTGCGAGATCCTCCCCGCAGGCGCAGCAGCCGTTTTCTCCTGCGCCAAGCACATCTCCGTTTCAACCTCAGCAGACTCAACAGCTCCCGGCGATCGCTCCGCTACAGCCGATGATGACAGGCACCAATCCCTTTGCCAAGAACAACTTCGCCCCGCAGCAACAGAGACCAGCTACGAGTGCTGGCAACCTTGCGCCTCAGCCCACTGGGACCACGAACCCTTTTCGCCAGGGTGCTTTCGTGGACCACCAGACCGGTATGGGCTGGCAGCACAACCAGCAGGCCATGGGCGGGGGTCTGGATAATATTGAGACGGTGCCTGTCTTCCCGCGACCGATTCAGCAGACCCCGTGGCAGACGTAATTTGGGATGGGTCGGTAATAATTAAAGCAGGGCTTTTTGCGCTCCATTTTCTTGTCTCCAGCGAGGCGTTCGTCAGGGTTGCTTGTACAACGGGGGGTGCGTAGGGGGCGGTCGAAAAGAGCTCAGCGGTCGATGGCCTCATTGGTGGAGGCCAGGATGTCCAAAGCAAGAGTTTGAAAAAAATGTATTATCTAGCGAGCAGACTTAGAAGTAATTCTTGCATAAGGTCAGGGCATATTTCCCCGAGCCACAGCTGCGATCCCGTCGTCTAATCGGTCCTGTCCCCCGTGCACTCGTTTCGTGCTACCGCTGACCACAGGTCATAAAATCACCCAAACGCCATCGCTATGCACCGTTTCTAACCCAGATTGAACGAACGAACCCGCTCAAAAGACATCATCGACATCCATTCTCTGCACTGTCTGCCCCGTAGCAGCAGCCTGCGCCGCCTCGGCCGTGGCCAGCTTCTCGGGACCCTTTTCGTCGTCGATGAAGACAGCCAAGCCGGAAAACGCCTCGAACATGGCTCGACTGAGGTACTCCTCGGCGCTGTACCCGCCCACAACAATGTCGTCCCTTTTCCTAGCCTCGTCGACCCAGTGGTTGCGGTACTCGTCCAGGGGACCCAAGGTATACCTCTCCATGTCGAGTCTGAGCCCGCCAAAGGGGTCGTAGGGCTTGTCGTCGTCCACGACGCGTTTCCTCTGGGCCTTGAGACCGCGGATGGACAGCCCCGCGGGAGCTGCGGTGGCTTCGGAGAGGGAGCTGACGGCGGCGCCGAGCTTGCCCTGCCCGCGCTTCTTGAGTAGGATGCGGTTGAGGGTCTGCTTCGCCTCGCCGACGTCGCCGGACGCGAGGCCGTCGAGCATCTCCTCGCGCATGCGATGCTCCTGTTGGCGCTCTGCCTTGTCCTCCTCCATGGCCTCGACGCGGCGGCGCGCGGCGTCGTCGCGCTCGACCTCGAAGCGGGCGCGGCGCTCCTCCTCGGACTCCTTGGCGAGCCGGCGGTTGCGTTCGATGTCGGCGCGGTGTTGGGTCTCGTAGTCGGTGAGGGTCTTCTCGGCGGCCTTTTTCTGGGCGTCGGTGCCGGAGATGAGGTCGAAGGAGAGGTTCTCGACGAACTCGAGGTACTCGTTGTAGTCGGGGAGGGTCTCGAAGTCGTCCTCGACCTTGTTGAGGACGGCGGCGACGCGGCGGCGGATGTCGACCTCGCGCTCGACGGTGAGGTCGCCAAAGTAGGCCGACTTGAAGCCCTTTTTGCGCAGGGTTTTGTGGCAGCCGGCGTAGGGGCACTGGTTGGGGCCGTCGGAGAAGATGCGGGCGACGCAGTTTGCGCACATTGGGTGGTAGCACTCGGGGTTGATGAGGAACTCGAGGTCCCTGTTGAGGTAGCGCATGGTTTTGCAGACGGGGCAGATGTCTGTTGTCGAAGTCGGGGGCGCGGTTATAGTGAAGGGAGGCGCCATCGTGGGCGGATTTTGGGGGAGGGGTGATGTGCCCGGGATAGCTTGAGCGTAGGCGGTTGATTTGTGAGAATGGTGAAGATCGTTGGCGGTGACTTTGTTGACTATGGCGGCATCGGAGACGGTATTGAAAGATTAATGGTGTGGGTGAAGAGCGGGGAGTAGCGACTGGTGTTGAAGAACAAGGCTCTCGTGTGGTAGATGTCACGAAGGTGCGATTGGCGATCGACCTGCATCAACAAGGCTGACGAAGTAGATTTACAAGCGTTTTCTGATTGGCCGAAGCTAGCCACCCCACGCGCACGGTTGGGTCAGGGTGGTGTATACCATAGCTACCCCTCCAAGAATTCCGTCAGCCTTCTGTGCTCGTCTTCCTGCTTCTATCTCGTCAACACCAGAAGCGAACATCACATCATGGCTGACGATCAGAAGGGTATGTGCTCCACGACTTGGCGTCCAAAAAGATCGCAAAACCTTTCTATTCATATGAAAAACGTCACGTGTGGCAAGTTGTACTGACCGAACCTCTAGAACTCTCCCCCGCCGAGGAGGCCGCCGCCCGAACAAAGGAGGCCGAGGAGCAAAATGCCCTGCCGTACAAGTGGCAGCAGACCATCGCCGACGTCGACATCACTTTCAACGTTCCCGGAAATTACAAGAGCAGAGATCTCGTCATCGACCTGAAGAAGAACAAGGTCACCGCCGGCGTCAAGGGCCAGGAGCCGATTCTCAGCGTACGTCCCTCTCCCAACACCTCCCATACTACACCAAGTTTCGAAACTAACAGCAGGCAAGGGCGACCTCTCGCACGCCATCCACGTCGACGACTCGACCTGGACCCTCGCCTCCGCCCCCGACGGCACCAAGCTCGTCGAGATTCACCTCGACAAGGTCAACAAGATGGAGTGGTGGGCGCACGTCGTCACGTCGGCGCCCAAGATTGACGTGTCGAAAATCACCCCCGACAGCTCCAAGCTCTCGGACCTCGACGGCGAGACGCGCGGCATGGTCGAGAAGATGATGTGGGACCAGCGCCAAAAGGAGATGGGCAAACCCACCTCCGAGGAGCAGAAGAAGCTCGACATCTTGAAAAAGTTCCAGGCCGAGCACCCCGAGATGGACTTTAGCAATGCAAAGATCAGCTAGGCTATCTGTCGGGCAAACATGTGGGGTTGAGGCGATAGGGATGGGACATGCACAAAAAATGCGAGACGAGAAATACAAAGGTCACGAGGAATGCACACGGAGTTGTGGGTGAATGGCAGTCTATTGAACTACATCTAATTGCTCACGAACCAACGACAATGTCATGGGTGAAACGAATAGCCTAAACCACGGAAGACTGGTACGGCGTCAGAGAGCCCTTGTGTGTGACATTGCTCTTGGATCCGCTAGTAATGGCGAAGCAGATTGAGTGCTGCAGCCCATCAATTGTCAGATTGATAAGCGGTCCGTCAGACACTCGTGCTGCCGAAGCAGGCGCTCAAGAATGAGGATTCCGTCCACATAATATGCAGCTGTGCGGATTAGTGGTGATAGCAATACTTGGAAAGCAAAGGTTCAGTGGAGCAGCAGAGAGCTGACGAGACCCGGCATAGGGTTTATCAATCCAATTTCTATCCGCTCTATCCACCCTCGCACGTCCTGGAGGACGGCGCTGGAAAGCATGTCGGATCGAACGGAGGCAGACGTCTTTACAGATTCACGTTGCACGAAACCTGTCATGTTGGTCAGTAACAGCTTCTGACTGACAATGCAAAGAACATGAGAAGAAGGATTGAGATCAGAAATTAGAACGCTATCCACATGGGTGTAACATCTCGGACAGGGATAACTGTAATAGAAATGTCTAATTCATCATATCAAGAGACGAAGAGAAGAAAATGCCGTCTTACCTAGCATAATGAGATGACGAGCATCAACGTTGGGTATGCTTTTCCTGTTCTGGTCTGAGGGTCGGGTTAGCCAAGTCCCTGGCAAAAGACAGCAACGAATGAGCAATAATGAGCCAAATCAGAAATTAGAACTTTGTCCACATGGGTGTAACATCTCGGACAGGGATAACTGTAAAGTAGAAAGTCTAGATCATCATTTGGAAGGGGCTGAAGCAAGAAAAAGTATCGACATACCTATCGGTCGGATCCGGCCTTCACTGCTTCGAGAGACGAGCAGCCTTGAACTTGCTGATGTGCTGGCCGCCATCGGCTTCGTCCAGCGGCCGGATCACTGAGGTGTCTTCCTGGAGGAAGCCGCCCTGCTTCTGAATGAAATTCCTGCGCTGGCGGTGGTACTCATCGGCGACATCCTGGTCAATGAACTCATCGCCAAAGGGGTCGGCTTCGACTGATTGCGTTTCCTTCTCGACGATGGCATCGGCGAGAGTCTTGCCGCCGGGGCCAGTCGGCGCAGTCGGCCGGTCCTGGTCGAGGAAGCGTGGGGGAACATCGAGAGGGCCCTTTGGGACGTTGGCGTCATCGACCACGGTAGGGGCAGCTCTCTGCTTCTTGAAGCGGGACGCCTTGCGGGTGGACTTGACGTCTGTTTCCATGGCGGGACCCTTGCGCTCGACGATGTCGCTCAACGGCTCCACAAAAGGCACCGGTGCTGGCTGAAGTTCGGCAGCCCCCGGGCCCGCATGTGCGGTCTCGGGAGCAACGTCCAAAGACTGAGCGAATCGAACGCTCTTCTTCCCATCCGTTGACTCTGCCGGGGAAGGCGTTCGCAGGCTGGAGGCGATGGGAGCAGGCGATGGCTTGTGGACTTCGACGGCCTTGCCCTTGCCCTCCTCACCATGCTTGATGACGATGCGACCAAGGCCTTGAGGGTCGCCCTCGTCGTCCGACTCCTCTTCAGCAGGCTCGCCTGCCGCAGTGAAGCGGGAGGTAACGCCGAGTCGCTTCTCGAGGTCCAACATGCGTTGGTGGTAGCCGTCGTCGAGGACGCTTGACTTTGAGCGTCCGTATTGGTCTTCTTCGTCGTCGTCCTCTTCAAGGTCAGAGTACTCGTACTCCCAGTCTTCATCGTCGCCGGAACCTTCTTCCAGGGTCAACTCGGCGACGACGGCGCCGACCTCTTCCATGCCATACTTGAGCATCTCTTGGCGAAGGAGAGCATCTTCCTCAGACTCATCCTCAGGGATGACTGGTGGTTGCGTGCTGAACTCCTCCTGTTCTCTGGCGGTCTTCATGATCTCTTCCACGCGCTGGGCGTTCCTGGAGATGGGCTGTTCCGTGGGCGGCTTGGTGTCTTCTGAGAAGGATACTGTCTTCTTGACTGTGACGACGTCATCCTCTTTTGCAGTCTGAGGCTTCTCGACAGGCTCGATGACTTCCTTCGTCTCTGGGGTCGTGCCGGAGACGGTCTTGGACGCCTCAGCCGCAGGCTCCTCGGTGACATGTTCGACGGCGACGGCGTCCGTCTTGGGCGATTCCTCGGGCGTGCCTTTGGGGATGTCTTTGACGCCAGCCTTCTCGAGTATCTCCTTGATCTGACCACTCGAGTCGCCGGGGCGCTGCAAGCGACCAGAGAGGACGTTGCCATCTTCGTCGAGCTCCTCGATAATCTCGGTTATGGGCAAGCCATCTTCGTCCCGCACATCGGGGTTGCTCACGACGCTGACAGCAGCATGCTTCCGCTCGGCTTCTTCAAGCTGCTTCTCCAGCGTCTCGACATTCTTGGTGACATAGTCGATGCGACGTGACAGGAGGTTGACAATCTGGTCGGCAGGTTTGAGATCAACGCGTCCAAAGAGGTCGTTGATCTCCTTCTTGTCGACGACTTCGCCCTCGAAATCCCTGCGGATGCGCGCGAGGTCCTTCTGGCTGGCGGGCTGGGGAACAGATTCGATCTCCTCTTTCAAGGTCTCATACTCTGCGTCCCATGTTCGCCAGTGCTGAAGAGCCTTCTGGAGCTTCGTGATGTTGTCTTCGAGCTGGAGACGGTGCTTCTCGAGGTCGAGGAAGCTATCTCTGACTGTTGACATGGTGAAGAAATTAAGAGAAAATTTATTCTGGGGCAGCGAGGGAGTGAAGAAAAAAACTCCAAGCGGATCCTTGGGTTCGAAGGAGACAGTTATGTAATCAAGCGGGAGGTACATTACGTAAGTACCCTGGAAAGTGCAAATTGGCAGGCGGGGCCCGAAGCTCCTGCATCTTCTAGATTACGGTAATTATCTGCCACACGAAATCACCAGCCCGACGACACCAGACGGCCAGAACAGGAGCTTTTTATCGGTCTTTTTTGTCGTATGCTACACAGCATGACGCTCTGTGCCTCGTCCCGCCTGCACACGCACATAAGCCCTCCGCATCTTGATTCGCTCCCCTAAGCCCTTGGCTTGACACCGACCATGTATTTGGCGCTCTTGAGCTGTAAGACAGTGAAGTTTACCAGTTCCTTACTCTGATTGGGTATGACGGACAAGTCGTATCTTCTGAGCAGAGAGACAAGAACAAGTCGCAGCTCGTTCCAGGCGAACCTATGCATCGCGTCAGCAGTTCGAACTAGACCATGGCAGTGATTGAACACACTGTTTGCCAATGCAGGTCCTCGTCCCAGCGGAAAAGGGGTACCATGCCGTCTTTTCGCTGGCCGCTTTACCCTTGTACTCGGACAACCACCTTCCTGGCACGAAGCGGTCCGCGTCTGGCCATTGCTCGTCGCTCCAATGCAGGAGGGTGGTGTTGGCCGTGATGCGAGTCTGACGTGTTAGCGAGGTCTACAGAGCACATATGGGAAGACCTACTCCAGCTGGAAGCAATTTGCCACACAAAACGATGTCTTCGTCGGTCTGCCTGAAAAATCCTGGTTCTCCATCAGTTCCTCATCTTGACGAAATAGAAGGGAAGGCCTGCTGTACCCGCAGCTGAAACTGGTCTCAGCCTCAGTGTCTCTTTCAACACAGCGTCAAGGAACGGCAGGTCTTTCATCCTGTCCTCGGAAATTGGTGAATCTGCTGCTGGGAACCGTTGACGAATCTCCTCCACAAGCTTTTGGCAGGCGTCCGGGTTTTCGAGAAGAAACATCAAAGCGAATGTCATCGTCGCGGCCGAGGTCTCGCTTCCTGCTATCAAGAAGACAAACATCTCCGCGATGACCTCTTTGTAGTTTAAGACCTCCGGATGCTTTTCATGCGTGTCAAGGAGGAGCTCGAGCAGGTCGGGCTTTCCTTGCTTCTCGTCTGAAAGCTGCTTTCTTCGCGTGATGATCTCGTCAATAATCCGTTTTAGCTCCGGGTCTTGGAATGCGTGCCCGAATATCCACTTCATGAAGGGCAGAACTTGGTACTTAACAGATGGTCAGCGGAGGCCCGGCACCCGCAGAGACTCACTCACGATGCTCGACCGCTTCAAAGCCTTGGTAAACCTCTCTCGCAAGGGGTGCTCTCCGTTCTTCACCAACTCAAACGAGCCACCGAAAGATGTTTCGCTCATGATATCCGTCGTCAAACTCCCCAACAAATTCCAGGCGTTCACGACAGTCTCCCCGCCGCCCCCGGCGCACCGCTCGTCCAGGACATCCTCGAGGACTTGGATGCACCCAAGCATCTGCGGCTCTAATCCCTTGAGGTATTGGGTTGAGAAGCCATTTGCGAGAAGACGACGCCGGGCTCGGAATACGGGACGATCACGAATCGTGAGGATCGAGGCGACTTTTGGATCTTGACGGAATTTCTCGTATATGATGCTCTTACGCAGATCTTTCTCGACCAGGATCTCGTGGACCGCCTTTGCGTCGGAGACGAGGACCAGATCAGGGGCTACTTGACTTCAGGGAATGCCGACCGCTCGAGCTTGAAACTGGGGCCTACCGATTCTGACAATGCCTCCATAGTGGCGATTGTACTGGATGCCAAGCTCAAACGACTTGCCCTTTGCGACGGTCCCCAACCACGGCAGCGCAGTCAGTCTGGCTGTCCACGGGCCGGGGACTTTGCTGAGCGGACCGGCAAAGCCAATCCAGAGCACCTTGACGAGTTTGAAGACCACATAGGTCAAGGTTACTATTCCCAACGTCGTTGGAAGGGCTCCCCCGAGGGCGGAGGTATCGGCGTCGTGGATACCCATGTGATGCGGCGAATTCAGTTGACTTGGTGATGAGTAGAAATGTCCCGTCAGAAAATGCGATGGAAACGGCTTACAATCCTTTTAGATACGTACCAGATACTCAGTCAAGTTTCGGTGCGAACGCTGGGTCCTCGTTCTTTGACGCTGGTCCTCCGAGATGACCTTTGAGAGATTCTCGCCGCGACGGTCTTTTCGGCGGTTCGTCTGAAATCGACAGAGAATCATCAAGGAGTCAACACTCGTTCCGCGTTTCGTCTTGGTTGGGACGACTGCAGTTGAAATACAGGATAGGAACTGCGAGGCATGTAGGGATTACGTTCCTTTGCCCATATTTCGCCCTTCTTTGTACGTCCACTTGGACAGCCGTCGCCTATCAGTCCGTCGGATTACGCTAACAGTCTCAATCTCACATCAGCACCGTCAGCTATTACTTGAAGCCTGCGCGCTGTTCTCAGCGTTTAGGCTATCTATGTCTGAGGTGGTCAAATCAACTGCAATAAGCCTACCTACCTTGGTCTGTGAACAAGTACATACTGATGTACCAATCTCAACAGACCAAAAATGGAAGAGACCAGTGCTTCCCAGTTTACTATTATTCAAGAAGCAGTCGAAGAAGAAACATCTTCAATCCACACGTCAAATGGGGCAAACCATGGGGAGAGGGCATCACTTCACAACATGCCACCATCCCTGCCAAGGTGACTACCCCAAGCGACCCCAACGCTTTCAGTATGTCGTCACCACCCATTACCAGTTCTCAGTCTTGGATTCGAGCACGGAGCTCGTGTACGACGCTGACGCTACACTTGGGTAGCTTCCGTGCCACCAAGCAAATGATCTGTGGCTAGAGGCTGGGCGAGGCATGCACCCCAGAGCTCCAGTGCGGGGAAGCTCCGTCAAGCTGCACCACAGCTTCCCGCCTCTGCCTTCTTGCTTCTCCTACGACTACTTTTGCAATACTGCTCAATTGACGTGCTGTATCTTCCTTTCTTGCGACACCAAGCACAACAATGGCGATGGATGACTGGTTCGGTCTCCAGGATGGGAGGGGCATAGGAGGAGAGGAGTTGCTTGCCCTCGCTGCGTCTCTGGTCTGGTGGATCGCCGCACTTGTCGTGCTTTCGCAGCTCTTGAGGTTGTTCTGGTCATCGCCATCCAGCTACAGCAACGTCGATGAGAAAGGCAAGAAACGCAAAATGTTCCCACGAGTGCCCGTACTCCTCACTGCGGTGGCTCTGCTTGGCCTCTGCGCCATCGCGAGAATTGCCGATGTCGGTCACCAATTTGGGCGACAGCTGCTGTCATTGTCCTATGGCGCCACTCCGACGAGCACGAGTGCAACACCACAATTCACAGTCGCCATCGATTCAGACACTGGCGCTGATCTCATCCCCAACGTCGTGGATCCCGAAGCGAAGGACCCCCAGGTCGTCTGCCCCGGTTACAAGGCTTCCAACGTCAAGGAGACGTCTCACGGTTTCACGGCAGACCTAGATCTTGCCGGCAAGGCTTGCAACGTCTACGGCAACGAGGTCGAAGCCCTACAGCTCGTTGTCGAGTACCAGGCGGCTGACCGACTGCATGTTGAGATTCTACCTAGGCATATCGGGAAGGAGAACTACACCTGGTTCATCCTCCCTGAAGACCTAATCCCGAGACCCCATAGTACCGGATCGTCTCGCCCTGCTGGATCGGATAATGACATTGAGTTCAAGTGGGCGAATGAGCCCACCTTCGGCTTCAACGTGACGAGGAAGAGCACTGGCGAAGTACTCTTCACGACGGTGGGCACCAAATTGGTATTCGAGGATCAATTTTTCGAGCTCGCTTCTCCACTACCCAAGAACTACAACATATATGGTCTGGGGGAGGTTATACATGGCTTTAGACTGAACAGAAACCTTACGAGTAAGTACGCGTGCCGCGATGCCCATGGTTCACTGCTCACTGTGTTAGGAACCATCTATGCCGCCGACATTGGTGACCCTATAGACGGGAACATCTATGGCTCCCACCCCGTTTACCTCGATACGCGTTACCATCAAGTTGATCCTGATACGCAAGACGCTGTGTACGTGGCAGAGCCCACGGACAAATCTGCTTCGTACAGGTCGTACACACATGGCGTCTTCATGAGAAACGCCCACGGACAGGAGATCCTTCTGCGAGAGTCTGACATCACTTGGAGAGCGCTGGGTGGCACCATCGACCTGTACTTCTACGCCGGTCCGACAGCAGACTCTGTCATCAAGGCTTATCAAGAAACCGCCGTCGGGCTCCCCGCCATGCAGCAGTACTGGACCCTCGGCTTTCACCAATGCCGATGGGGATACAAGAGCTGGGATAATCTCCAGGAAGTTGTCGATAATTTCGCCAAGTTTGACATTCCGCTCGAGACAATCTGGGGTAAGTTCATTACCGCATGACGCACGCATACACACTCTAACCGCATAATAGCCGACATCGATTACATGAACCAGTATCGTGACTTTGAAAACGACAAGACCAGCTGGACCTACGAAGATGGGGAAAAGTTCCTCGAAAAACTCCATTCCGATGGCCAGCATTTCGTGCCCATTGTTGACTCGGCCATCTACTCGCCCAATCCCGACAAAAAAGACGACGACTACCCGACCTACGATCGCGGCCTGGAAGCGGATGCCTTTGTGCTGAACCCGGACGGCTCTCTCTACGTCGGAGCTGTATGGCCTGGGTACACTGTCTTCCCAGACTGGGTGGGAGCTGTACTCGGCAAGAGCAAGACCTTCGACTGGTGGAAGACTGAGTTGGTGACGTGGTCCAAGAAGGTCAAGTTTGACGGCATTTGGATCGACATGTCCGAGGTTGCTTCCTTCTGCGTCGGCAGTTGTGGAAGCAAACATCTCACGCAAAATCCCGCTCATGTTCCATTTCAACTCCCGGGCGAACCTGGCAACGAGGATTACTCTTACCCAGAAGGCTTTGAAAGGACGAATGCTACCGAGGCTGCCTCTGCGTCCTCAATGTCGGCTGCAAACACCGCTGCGAAGTCGGCCTCGGCTGCAAAGGACTCGGCACCGTCCTCCACTACCACCTCATATCTTCGAACAACCCCTACTCCAGGCGTTCGCAACGTGAACCACCCACCGTACGTTGTTAATCACATACATGGAGATCTTGCCGTGCACGCTGTGTCACCCAATGCAACACATCATGGTGGCGCGCAAGAATACGACTTTCACAATCTGTTTGGCCACCAAATTCTCAACGCTACCTATCACGCTCTTCTTACCGTCTTCCCTGGAAAGCGTCCCTTCATCATCGGACGGTCAACGTTTGCGGGTTCTGGGAAATGGGCTGGTCACTGGGGTGGCGACAACTACTCACTGTGGGCGTACATGTTCTTCTCCATCCCTCAAGCACTCAGCTTCAGCATCTTCGGCTTTCCAATGTTTGGTGTCGACACGTGTGGGTTCGCCGGCAACGCTGACATGGAGCTCTGCGCGCGGTGGATGCAACTCAGTGCTTTCTTTCCATTCTACAGGAACCACAACGCCATCGCAGGAATTCCACAGGAGCCGTACCGCTGGAGTGCCGTGACAGACGCGTCCAAGAAGGCTATTGCTATTCGTTATGCGTTGCTTCCGTACATCTACACGGCACTCTACCGCGCGCACACTATGGGAGATACGGTCATGAAGGCGCTGGCTTGGGAATTTGATGAGGAACCCTGGCTGGCGGATGCCGACCGGCAATTCCTTCTTGGACCGGCTGTGTTGGTCACTCCTTGTCTCGTCCAGGGCGCAAATACAGTTGATGGCGTCTTCCCTGGCGTTGGGAAAGGCACCGTCTGGTATGACTGGTACAATCAGTCGGCCATCACGGGGGTGTCCTCTGGCCAGAATGTGACCATCGACGCGCCCTTGGGACATATCCCGGTCTATATCCGTGGAGGGTACGTATTACCTTTGCAGGAGCCAGGAAAAACCACAAAGGAAAGCCGAGCGAATCCTTGGGGTCTGCTGGTCGCCCTCAACGCGGAGGGTGGTGCCAATGGTAGCCTGTACGTGGACGACGGCGAGAGCCTAGAGCAAGAGGCCACTCTGAAAGTCGAGGTATGTTTCTTCAATGATGTTCATGTTTGGGTACTGACTTTGCTGTAGTTTATTGCTCTGGACGGGGTGCTCAAAGCCTCTCCATCTGGCGAGTTCAAGGACTCGAATCCTCTAGGAAACGTCACGGTCTTGGGCGTTCGGCGCGATATTTCCATCGTGACCTTGAACGATGAGGTTCTGGACAGCGATCTGTGGACTTTGGATACCGCGAGTCACGCCTTACATGTGCATGGCCTGAAATCAAGAACGTCTGAAGGAGCATGGGGATCAGAGTGGCAGCTCACCTGGTCTTGAGTGCTCAAAGCGCAGTGGTAATGTTTAGCGTGCACCAGTTCACGAGTTCACTCGAATTAATCAACTTTTGCTTGGTGCGATTCAGAACATCTTGGGGATGTTGCAACCTTGATCATGAATAGAAGAACAATTGGTGCTCACGGGACATGTCGCATTCCGTACACTTGGGTTGAGCAAAGGGCGCTTGCGAATATTGGTCTGCTGGCCAAAAGAAGTCGCATTGAGGCTTTCGGGAGATGTATGGTCATCGAAGTTGCGAATTACTCGCAAGTCTCAACTGTAGATCATGTTTGACACTCTGGTCTTCAGACCTTTGCGAGGAACAGGTGTAGCAAACTGAACTCGCATTCTTTAATCGGCAAGTTATATTTAGAGCTCACTTCAACCAATCGCTATTTACTATCTCTGTGCACAAAATTTATACTCCTGCGGAGCATGTGACTGACGTGGTGTCGTTCGTGCCCTGCGCCAAGTAGAGAACATAGGCAACACTCTTCCCAGCTCGAACATCAGGTGTCAAGGGGACGCTTCATGACCCTTGAATCATTTCTTTTAATTGCATTCCGTGTCGCAAGGCCAGCCATTAGGTTGGCAGGTTCCGCTGGTTTGGCCCTCCTTGACTAGGATGAGGCGTCAGCATACGGCAGTAGGGGAACTGTGAGCCAAATGTTCAACTCACCATCGCAAGTCAGTTGCTGCTTGCTGGCTTGGTCGCAAGCACAGCAGTCTTTCTGCAGGACGCAATAGCCTGCGTTATTTGGGGTCAGCAAGCGTTCTCAAGGCCTCGGACGTCTGGTGTTTTCTCGACTTACTACCGGCACGGCCATTTCCTCCGTCAGCGAGGATGCCGGTGACGGACATGCTGGCGAGCAAGATGGAGATGATGCGGAGAGAAACCATTGTTGTTTTGATGAGGCGAAGACGAGGGTTTTTGAAGTGAAGAATGTGTTTGTTTATTAGAGAGATGGACTTGGTGATGAGAAGAGTGATTTCTTGGTTGTTTGGTTGGAGGTGCTATGTCCTTTTATACTCCGTCTCAATCCATACTCCGTCTCAATCCATACTCCGTCTCAATCCATACTCCGTCTCAATCCACTGGGAAGTCATGAACTACACAATCATTCAAGCTTCATTGATTTGTCTCTCGAAAACTGACATAAATTGGACTGCGGAAACTTTGGTATAAATGAAAGGTTTACGCTAGTGACGCCTTACTCTTCTTTTTCTTTCCCTTTTCGGTCCAGCTCTGGGTATCTCCGGGCTCTCTCAAATAGAGTTATTTCTTCCCATCTTCCTTTTTACACCTTCACGGCAGTTGCTTGAGTGAATTATGCATACAGAGAGCGGGAGCCATGTTTGAAGGTTGACAGCAAGGCTATGTGCGAGGATTCTCGAATACTTCTTCCGCATGGGGGTTCTTCAACCCGGCCGAGTTCGGGGTGCAACTTAAGACTCAAGGCAGGAACTGCCTGCTTGTATCGCCTGAACTCAAGACTAAGGTTTTCCTGTCCGCAAAGGCCCGTCGCGGTCAAGCTTGAGTCATTCCTGCCCCCGAACATGACACGACTTGCCTTGAACCAACGTGAATGGCAACTTCATGGGCAACGTGCAGCAGTTGTTGCACGAAGACTGTTGGCAAAGTGAGAGAGGAACAGTGGGAAAGACTGATAGTATGTGCTGTTCGTTCCCCCGCAGACTTTACCGCTCCTAGGCCACGCGGCCAGAGTGTAGAAGAGGCTTGCGCCAGCTTGTTCCTCAAAGCTCTTGTCGAAAGCTCGAGTCGCTTGGCGGTTAGAGTAGAGGATGAAGGGCTTGCGTCGTGTCGTTTCTCAGAGTCCGGGTAGCTTTGCTGTTGTCGAACACAACGCGCAGAAGACACGACCTTTCGCCCTTGACGGTCAGATACCGAATGCTACTGTAAGACTTTCCCCAGAACCCCCCACCCCCCTTGGACCCCGGGCCGGACCCCGGGGCTAACCTTTTTTCTCTTTTGGGCCAGACCTAGCCCGCGTCGATATTACACCGCTACAGGATTCTAGGAACCCGGTTATCCTGTGGCCAGTTTTTAGCGTGGGAGGCCACGGGAGGGTGCGTAGAGGAA
>MASP02000336.1:0-26223 GCA_001693025.2 Colletotrichum lindemuthianum
AAGCTATAATATATCTAAAAAGCTATTTTCTCCTAATCTACTTTATTAATTCTAATTTTATAGAATATAGTAATAATATTAAGCTTAGTATACTAGTGGGTAGTAGTAACCCTCTAGAGGGTCTTTAATATTAGGGGGAGGGAGTAATAGTTTTTCTTTATAATAATATTAAAAGCTTTATAATTTATATAGAAGTATATTCTTTTATTTAGCTTTCTTATAAAGAGGATTAGGATATTAGTAGAGAAGCTACTTATTTTAATAAATTCCTTATTAAGTAAATCCTCTAGGATCTTCTTAAGTATTAAAAGCTTCTCTTATAATATACTATAGAGGGGTTCCTATAGGAGGTCTAGTTTCTATTTTTTCTTATTAGGGATTAATAGGATATAGTAGTCTATCTCTAGTTAGCTAGGGGGTAGTTAGTATACTAAATCTGAATAGAAAAGATCTAGGAATTCTTTTAAGATATTTATAGAGATATAGTCTTTTAGGTTTATTTCTGCCTTTAGGGTTAATATTTTCTTAATATCTACTAGACTAATAGATATAACCTAGTAGGGGCTTAATATCTTACTAGTATACTATATAGTATACTAATAGATAAATATAAATAAGTTAGTATTAAGTAGCTAAGCTGACTAGATCTCTTTAAGTTATATTAATTTATCTTAATATTTTAGGTATACTGTTATACTATCTTTTCTATATATTATCTGTTAGGCTTTAATATTATAGATAATATAATTATCCTCTATTTATAGCTACTTAAGATATAAGAGTAGCTATAGGCTCTCTATAATATAGATATAGATTTTCTATATATAGCTACTAACTTTTAAAGTTAGGATAGCTACCTTCTGAGTATTACTAAGTGATAGCTTAGTAATATATTTCTTTATTTATCTTTTTAACTTATTAATTAGTAGGAGGTAAAGTTTCTTTATAAGAGAGGTATTAATAATAGTGTAGATATTATAGTTTATATTAATAAATATATTAATAAAGTAATTTTTATTAATTCTAGTCTGAATAGTAGCTAACTATTAGTTATTTACCTATTCCTTTTTTTTATTATTTCCTCTATTTTATTACTTCTATTTTAGTTAGCTCTAGAGCCTAATTTCGCTCTGGAGTTACTTTTTTCCTGAATCCTTACTATTATTAGGTGAGGTAGTATTATCCCCTTAGTTATCCTTAGTATAATCTAGAGTAGCTATAACTTTTATAACCTTTATGCTGGTTTTCTTATACTCTTAGGATTTATAGTTCCTGTGGATATAGCTTTTCTTACTATATTTAAAGTATTAGTAAGTATCTTAGTGGTCTCTAGAATATTCCTTAGGGGTAAAGGAGGAACCACTAAAGCTCTAGTATTATTATTACTTCTTAACTGCTCCAGTTATTATAATATTACTCTCTATATTATAAGTAGCAGATCTCTAGTAGGGTAGCTAGTAATATACTAATATTTCTTTTATATATTTAAGTTTCTAAGCTATATTTTAAACTTTAGATAACTAAAATTTATACTCTATAGGAAAGTTAATTATAATAAGTAGCTCCTTAAAGTGGGAAAGTAGGGTAGCTTCTAGTAGGGAGATCTAGATTATATTTAGTTATATATATTTTTTAGTATTAGTTAGAATTTTTTTAAATTAGGATAGAAAGATAGTTAGATATTTATTTTCTTTCTGTCTGAAGTTCTATAGTTAGGTAATAGTATGGAGCTGACTGTTAGGATTTAGGTAAGTTCTGTCTAGATAACTTATAAAATTATTTAGATTGTAGGAGTTCTCTAGCCTTCCTGCTGTATAGAAGGTTTTAACTACTTACTGAGGACTGAAGTCTAAATAAGAGTAAATTAGGTACTAATATTCCTAATTACTATTAAAAAAGTAGTAGTTAATTTTAAGTTTAGTTTTTATCTATTAGGCTTATACTTAGTATTCCTTCTACTTACCTGAAAACTTTAGAGGTAGGGGAAGAAGCTTCCTCTGGTAGTTAGCTACTAGTGGGGATATAGTAGTATTATTAACCCTAAAGGCTATTATCCTAATAGACGTTATTCCGGAGGTTACTAGAGTATCTTAATATAAGCTAGAGGTATCTATTATAGTAGTTACCTGGGGGTTACTACTTACTATAGTGTCTTATTTTACTAACTTATATGAGAGCTTATTAATTCTCTAGTAGAGAGAGCTTAAGGTATACTATAACTACTACTAAAGTAGTTTACTTATAGGGTTACTGCCTGTAGGGGTATCCTGGGGGGCTTTAGTGCTCTTTATTGTTTTTTATATTAGTTACTTGTTATATAGTGTTGTATCCTAGGAGCTATACTTAACTAGATTGTATACTTAACTAGTAGGGAGCTACGCTCTACTTAGTGTTATCTATATAGTGGATAAAACTAAGTTCTAAATATATAAAGAGCTGGATCTAGACTTATTCAACCAGAAAGTGGCGTAAAATACTATTTATTTAGAATTAAGGAGTAAAAGAGAAGTTTTCACGGGTGCGTGGAAATGTCTGCATATATAGTGCTATATGGAGCCTACCGGGGCTCCACCCGGGCGAGGGGGTTGGCTTCGGATGCCTGGGTATAACCCTGGCCGGACATTGGGGCATAGCCTATAACAGTAATAGAGAGGTTAAAGTATACCTCCAGTTAGTATATAGAGGTGATATATACTTCTTATACTTATTATTTAATATATATTAATTTTGTAGTTTTAGATATATAATTAATAAGCTTAATCTTCTTACTTTATCCTTTTTAGGTGAGGGTGATATTACTGTTATCTTTTAGAGTAATTACTTTACTGTTAAATATGAGGAGTTTATATTATATAAGTATTAACTTCAGTTTAGCTGTGAATCCTACTTACTGGAGTTCCTCTTTTTCTTTATTATTAAACTTAGGTAAGTAGATTCTAAGGATGTTATCTATTTATATACTTATAATCCCAAAATGCAGGTTATTAAGCCTGGAGATTATAAGGTATAGGTTATATAATAAGGTTTCTATTTACAGCTAGTCCTTATAGTAGCTAGAGTATATTATATACTAATAAGTGCCTAACTCCGTGAGGTTATATAACGGTTAAATAATAATAATAATAGTATCCTCTAGATATAAACTTTATAGGCTTAGATATAATCTTACTAGTATAAGGTAATTCAGTATTATTTCCGCTTATATATATATTTGTATGATATCCTGGAGGTAGACTTCTGTAGGGGTAACTTCTTTAAGTATTACTAATAGTATTAATATTAAGTAGTAACTAATCTGTTAGATTATTAGTAACTATATAAAGATATTAGTCTTCCCCTAATTATTAAAGCTTTTAATAACTAACTGTGACTTCTTATATAGTATGTTATCTGTTCCTTTAATCTTATTAATAAAGTGGAGGCTAAAGATCTTTATGCTGTTATGTTTTCAGGCGTTAAAGTGTTTGAGGTGGATTATGCCTTTCGCTAGTAAAGTCTCCCACTTTATAGTATATAATCTCTTAAAAGGTTTCTCTGGTGTTTAAATGAGGCTATATTAGTGAAAGTTAATAGTTTTAATAAGTATCTCTACCTCTTTTATTATTAAATAGATATTATAGTAAATATTATCTGTAAGGTTAGCTTCTATAATAAAGTTTATATTTTTATATAGTTATCTTTATCTCCTTAGTCTCTCTTTATTTAATATTATTATTAATATCTTCTTTTCTAGATATCTATCTGGCAGTTAGTTATCTTATTAATTTTAATCCTCCGCCTCCTTATTATATAGTTAGTAATATAGCTTAACTATTATAGATCTGAAAGTGCTAGATTTACTATCTATCTCTATAATATATATCTTACTATTGATTGAGAGGAGTCTGAAAGGTTCTATCTATCTTTAGTATTTATAATAGATATATACTTCTAATTATAGTAGTAGGTAATAAATAGTAACTATTAAGAGATTATTATATATATTTAGAGTATTAGAGACTTACTATTAAGTATAGATCCTATATACTTCCTCTATTATCTTCTAGACAGCCACTATATATCTTATTATATCTAGAGATAGTAGTGATGTTAGGTTAAGATATAAGTATACTCTAAAAACTAGTAGAGTTAGTATAAGGCTATTTAGGCTACTTATATTATTAATAGCCTTAATAGTACTTTATAGTATCTCCTCTCTACTAATC
Source organism: Colletotrichum lindemuthianum (assembly GCA_001693025.2). NCBI lineage: Eukaryota > Fungi > Ascomycota > Sordariomycetes > Glomerellales > Glomerellaceae > Colletotrichum > Colletotrichum lindemuthianum. Next base: position 4,206 of record MASP02000336.1, read on the forward strand.
TCTAGTACTTTATCTTAAATAATTTTATATACTCTCTATAGGGAAGTATAGTAATATTTAACCTTACTAATACTATTATAAGCTTTAATTAGTATAATCTTAATTTTGCTACCTATACTATTAGCTTCTCTCTTAAAGTTTTCAGCTGTAAAGTTCTATTCTATATTAGTAATAATTCTGTCTGGAGGTCCTTAGTATATATTAATTTAGTATATTTTCAGTATATACTATATATCCTCTATAGAGATACTTCTTATAAACTTTATAGCTGTAAATACTATTAAGATGTTAATAGTATATAATATTAGCTTATTACTATTAAGATATATAATATTAATAATAATCTCTATATTAAACTTATAGTTATCCTTAAGGCTGAACTTAAACTAGTATAGTATCTTACTATTTATCTGATATTAGTAGCAGTTTTTTATAATTATTATAATCTCGTTAGTAGTTACAGTTTCGCCCGCTCTCTTAAGTATATTATTTAACTTATAGACGCTAGAGTAGCTAAATCTCTTGTGAAGTTACTATATCTCTATCTCCGTGAGGAAGTTAATAGCTTTATTATAGGAATCCTCTTATATTAAGAACTATAGGTATCTATTATATCTCTCTATAGGTAGTAATACTCCCTCTTACTTAATTTTATTATTAAGGTTATTAAGATGTATTCTGAAGTAATTTATATTAGGAAGGCTTAGTAGAAATAGTATAGCTGTAAGTATAATATTAAAATTAATATCTCTAAAAGGTGTAAGTATCTTAGTAATACTAAGACTTATAAATTCTTACTTATCTCTAAATCTAATATTTATCTTTAGAGTTTTCTTATTTAGTAAGATATTAGGGAGGATCCTCTAGAGGGCTCTAAGTTATTATATACCTCTAGTAGAAGGTTCGCCCACTTTAGTATCTAAGAGGATACCTTTAAAAATAACTTCTAAGTACTGTAAAGTCAGGAAGGTCTCTAATTTATTAATAGTTATTAAGTAATAAAAAGTATAATCCTGAAGGATTTCTATAAGCTATATAGAGTTAATAGTCTCCTTTTTACTATCTATTATAGTGAAGTAGATAGCTATAAAGTTATCCTCTAATATTTTCTCTATATTATCTTTTACCTCCTCTATTATCTTCTGCGTGGGGTTAGTATTATTAAGGTATATTATAATCTCCTCTACTGATGCAGTATCGATAATAAATACTTTTTTAAATTGTGGGGTAGTAGCTTTACGTTTCTCTGGGGTATACTTTATTAACTAATACTTATTTACTAATTTTAAGTATACTTAATATTTACTTTATATATTCCCACTCTATACTTTCTTACAGAGTTATCCTAAGATAGCTTTATTATCCTGTGAGTATTATAAATAAAATGGTTAAAAGTAGTTAAAATATTAGTTTTACCCTTAGCTATTATATATATAATCTGTAAGAAATTAGTTATAATCTGAAATATAGTTAACTTTTTATTTTAACTATCTCTTTTAACTCTTAAGTATCTTTATTATCTATTTACACAGCTTATTAATAGTTAGTTTAGCTTTATTGATAATGTTGTGGAGTATATTAATTATGTTACATACCTAGCGTATAGTTATATATATCTCCTTATCAATTTTCTTCTGTAGATCTTATAAGTTCAGATAGATATATTAAAGGAGGTTAATCTATATTATTATTACTCTGAATATTTTAACCATATTAGTATACCTATAGTTTTCAGTAAAAACCTTAAAGTTTATATTCTTCTATTCCCTATAGTAGTTAAAGTAGACTGTAGGTATCTTAAACTTATTTCTAACTATTCTAGCTATCTAAGTAATTAAGAGGTTATCTTAAATTAGCAAAATTAATATCTTATAGTATAAATATACTTATTCTGCTAGTATATTATTAAATACTCTCCCTACTATATCCCAGTTAATATTATAACTAACATATTTAGTAATAAATATCTATATTTTATCCTTAAAGATATTATATTCTTCTCTAGTATATTTATTATTTATTCTGTAAGCTTTACTAAATAATAACTTAACTTTCTTATGAAGTTAGTTAAATAGGATATAGTATTTTAGTGTTAATTAATATTTCCCTCTGAGGTAAGTATAAAGTCTTAGGGGTCTAGTTAGCTCTAAGTATCTTTCCTCCTTATTAGTAATACTGATTATCTTTTCAGTCCTCAGTAAATTAATATCTATATAAGTATCTAGGTCTGTAGGCTGCAGGCTTAGTATTAGTGTTATCCTTATTATTAATATTATTAATATTAACTGTGGGGTGGCTATCTCTATTATTAAGCTTCTAGGTGTTAAAAATTATTAATTAATAGGGATAAAACCTCCTACTCTCAGGAGATTATTAATAAAATTAGGATTCTTTATAATTTCTTATCTAAAAACTAAGTAACCCTATTAGTTAGTCTTAATATTCTCTACTATCTATCTTATTAGTATCTTCCTTATAAGGATCTCTACTAGCTTCTCTCTGATTATATCCTTATCTATAGAGAAGTATATATCCTTCCCTATAAGGTAGTTCTTAAAGGTTTATATTAACGCTCTCTCTATGTTATTAAAGTATTCTAGGGTTTATCCCTTAAAGTTAATATAGTAAGCTTCTTATATTTTATCGAAATAGATACTTTATCCTTTCTACAGATAAATATAGTAATAGATAAAAATATTATTAAATATATTATTATTAATATTTATTTAGAGTTCTATATTCTTACCTTATTACTAAGATATAACCTTTTAGCATATTCCCACTAATATTTTTACCTCTATATATTAGAATACCTTCTTATACTTATTAACTTCAGCTATAAGGATATTATTATTATTTATATCCTTATAGTAGCTATTAATAGGATCCAGAGAGGAAGATATATTTAAAGTATTAAGTTAGGAGAATATCTATAGTTAGTATAGCTTTATTATATCTTAATTATAAACGTTTCTCTAAAAGCTGCAACTTCAGGAGTATATATACTTATTAGATAAATTACTACTACTAAATAGATATCTCCTTCTAGTGAAAACCTTATAAATATCTTCTAATTTAAAATCTTTATTAATTCACTAAATACTATTCTTTACTAGTAACGCTAGTGATAGATTAGTATACTTTAGTAGTAACCTTATTAAAGCTTATTATAGAGGTAGAGGTAGGTTATAATCCGATAGTAATATTATTAAGATTATTAGTAACTTAGTTTAACTCTTTATTATATAAATATATTATCTATACTAAATAGGAATAATAAGTAGGGATTAAGAATATTATTAGTTACTTATCTTTATATAATCTAGTAACTATCTTTTAGCCTATTATCACTACAGAGGGTAGTTTTAAGAATAAGCTGTAGTTATTAGTTAGTCAGATATGTAAGTAGGAATAAGGAATAGTAGTTTCTTAATATTTTTATCTCAGCATTAGTCACAATATCTTAATAGATTACTATATCCTAAGGGATCCTAATTAGAATATCTCTCTACTATAATTACTTATAAAATATCAGGAGAAGAGATTACAAGCTAACACTATTATCTAGTTTTAGATCTAGAATATTTATATATTAGTTTATATTATTAATTATATCTTTATAATTATTCCCAGAGTCTCCTTACTATATAAAATAAAAGCCTCTTTCTTTATTATTATTCTTATTATAATTCAATCCTAACTACTAAGTAAGCTGCATTATAGATATAGATATATTAACTAAGATATTTTACTTCTTCTATATAATATTAGAAGGAGTACTTTCAGTATATTATTTTTAGTTACTAATATATTATATCTACTATTATTAAAATATTCTCTTGTCTCTTATTAGTTAAATATATATAAGATATTAAAGAGCAGTAGTGAGGGATAGTAGTTTTTATTATAGGTTTTTTTCTTTTAGTTATATTAATTTTATTATCTCGTCTCAGTATTTACTACCTTAATTTAGTATTAATCTAAATTATCTTTTTATTATATAGTGGATATAATATAATATTAAGTAAATAGGTTATCATAAGGTTATCTTTACTTCTATTTCTATTATAAGTATAATATTAATAATTTCTCTCAGGGTAGTATATAGTCGTAATAACTTTAAGTTACCTATTTCTACTTAGAAGCTGTCTGTAGGATCCCTTAGGAGGTATCATGATCTTATCTCTTTAGGTATTCCCTACTAATCTGCAGTTAAGTAGTAGTAATAGATACTAGTAGTAGTTAAACTACTAATCAGTATTAGTTTACAACTAGTAAACGTTCGTAATTGATCAATTTAATATAACTAGGTTGTAACTGGTAGTTTCTATTTCATCATATCTAAGTCTATATTACGGCGTATATATACGCACTATATACTGTTAGGATCAATCCGTAGGATAATACTTCTCATCTAATTAGTGTAAAAAGTGGGGCACTCAGTATGTTACCTACTGCTATAGCTTTTACTATATCGGTACCCAGTTAACCCGACACTTATATTAACTTTACTGGTTTTTGAAATATATTTATATTTTAACTTAATATTACGACCATCTTTAGATATAATGAAATATATGATAGCTATCTGGAAAATAGTACTAAAACAAATAAAAGTTATACTTAATAATAAATCTTTCATATTCTTAATATATATAATAGCTTTTCTATTATTTATATCTATTATCTACTATTACAATTAGAAATATATATTTATTATAAATCTTATGAATAAATAAAATTCTTTAAACTTATCTTAGTTAATAGTAAGATATATATTATAGAAATAAATGATAAATTTAATGTCTTTAAATTAATAATAATTAAGGTATACTACTAACTATATATTAACGGAAACAATATCTAGAATCTATATAATAGCTAACTGCCAGATAAATATTTAAAGAAAAAACTATTAATAATAATATTAAATATAGAAAAACTAAAATAGTACGAATAACTATATAGAAATATAATTTTTATTATAAAGGTTAGTCTTATAGATAATATTTACTATAATATCTTCTTAATAGTAAATGAAGGAGAGGTATTAAATAAGGTTATTAAGCTTTACTAATATAAACTTATTATAGTATTAGGAGACCCTTTTAAAAGATTATATATTATAAAGTAGAAAATACTACCAACTAAAAATATACTATAATTTAAATACTTTAATAATTAAAAATATAATAACATAAAAATCTTTAGTTTCTACTTTATTAATAAAATTAAATATTTAGATAATATACTATATGAGAAGTTACAGCTAGTAGTTAAGAATTTTGATAATTAAAATAAAACTAATATTTTTATGCAATTACTAATAATCTTAAATATTAGCTATTATTTAATATTAACGCTATTAGTAATACTTAAAAAGATAATATTTATAGAAATCTACCTTGAAGATATTACTTAAATATATATATAAGTAAAGATAATACTAAATTACCTTATACTAATAAAACTATCTATAAGTTTATATAGTTTATATCTAGAGGATAGTATTATTATTATAATCTAATTATTATATTATTTTACAAAGTTAGATACCTATTAGTATATAATATATTCTAATTACTATAAGAAGTAAATTTAGATAGAAACTTTATTATATAATCTATACCTTATAGTTTCCAAACCTAATAACCTATATTTTAGTATTATTAGTATATAAACTAATAATATCCTTAGTTTTTACTTACCTAAGTTTAACTATAAAGAAAAGAAACAACTTTAGTAAATAGAATTTACAGTTAAGTTAAAATTGATATTTATATAATATAAGCCTCTTATATTTAATAGAGATATAATTATCCTAACTAATAATAGTAATATAATTCTTACTTCGAAGAAATAAAGTAAGAAGATTAAACCTATTAACTATATTTTTAGAACAGTAAAGTTAATATATATTAAATAATAGATATAAGGAATATATATAGCTTTAATATACTAACTGAAGATATATCTTAACCTCTTTATTATAATTTAATATTAAACTCTAATAGAAGAGAATATTAAGAGACTTAATAAATATCTGATATAGTAATTTAATAACCTTAAATAAGATTTAATATTTATTCTGACTAATATTAAAATAATAAAATTATATATCTTTATTCATAGATTCTATACTAATAATAGTAATATAATATTATAGTTAGACTTTATTATTATTCTAAAAAAAAGAATTTAGTTACTTTTACTTCATACCTATAGTAGTACTTAAGCTCTTCACCCTATATCTAGTTCTAACTATAAAAGTTACCTAGTAATAATATTCATACTAATACTGACTTATAATTAGTTTAAATAGTAATAAAATTACCTATTATCGTAGATAATTATACCTCCAGTTATGATATTTAACCCTATAGTGGAGGAAGACCTTATAGTAATAATTAGTGAGAGCCTCAGTGAGGCTAGAGCTTAATATATATAGCTGAAAGTAACTACTAAGGTTGTAGGGTTGAGAACCTTTGTGAACCTCTTGAAGATGGGATAAAACAAAAGGCTGAGAGCTAAGCGTTCCATGATCTATCGCTCTTCCGTATCTTCACGATGAAATCGAAACCCCCTCGAAATCCATGCGGCCACCCGCAATAGAGGACGTCAAGGTCGCGGATATCGAGGTCGTGATGAGTGTTCGAACAGAGTAGCTGTAGTTAGCAGTAATTGAATCTCTCGAGATGTTCGAATCGTGCGTAGACGGCGTGAGGGCGTGAGGGCGTGAGGGCGTGAGGTTGATGCGGAAGGAGTTATCGGTTGTTTATTGTTGAAAAGGTTGATGCGGGGCGGGTGTGCCAGCTGCTGTAGCTGCGAGGGGTTCAGGCCTGGATTAACTTAGGGCCGGCTGCAGTAGTTAGCAGGGGGGTGGGAGGGCTGAAGTTATACTTCAGGGGGTAACATATCTACTAATAGTCACAATAGAGAGCGAGCTATAAGCCCCTCCCCTAAAAATAAAGAATATTAGTAAGAATAATAATATTTTAAGCTTAAAGGTAATATTATTTACTTCTTTTCCACTAAATTAAAAAGAATTAAATATAATATATTAGTATCTAAGGTATATAATATAACTATAGAAGTTAATATAAAATATATAATATCTACTACCTCTAGGTAAATTATATAATATCTTAAGATACTAATAATATTAATAATAGTTTATACTAACTTTTACTTCCTCTAAAAATACCTTATTAAGTTAGATATTATAAAAGAAAAGTAACTAGTAATTAATATTATAATATTATAATAATTATATAAAAGAAGGAAAATCTTTAAGATTTAATAAATTAATAGTAAGAATAACCTTACAGATAATATAACTAAAATATTATTGCGAAGGAGTCACCAGGTACGTATGCAATCTAAGAGAACAAAATAGCTTATTTCTTCTAAGTCTGAATATAACATAAGGGCCCTCATTTAAAGAGGGTAAAACTTATATATCAGATGAATATTAGGCTGACGGATTAATGTTAGCATAGAGCATAGGGGGCGCATGGAGCATTATAGCCACACGAGGCTACATCACTATAGTGAAGCTTTCGTGACACACTCCCCCAGACTCAAATAAAGTATCATACAAATCTAAACAGACTCTTTAATATAAACAAAAAAGAGATTTCTAAATATATATCTTTAAACCCCTAAATAGAAGTATAGAGAGAGGTATAATAAAAGAAAATTAATAAAAAATTATATTATATTATTATTATAACAGAATAACGGTAGGTTCCTTCCTTATATAGCTATTATTATATATAATCCAGTATATTCAGAGGCTACAGCCTCAGTAATTAAAATAAGCTTTCAAAGCAGTAACCTCTTATTAGCTAAGATCCTGAGGTTAAGATAGTAGCCACTTAATATTAAGATCTCTAGTATAACTACCTCTTAACTCTCCTCTTTCAACAAAATCAACAATATTATCATATATACCTCCAGTTCTATATTCACCCTTAATCACCTTATTTAACAGTTTCTAACTTATATTATTTAATTTAACAACTTATTTCAAAAGTATTAACACTTCTGACTAGATAGTACCTCATAAAACATATAAGAAGTATATAACTATAACAGCTAAAGTAAGAACTACCCTCACTTTAAAATAAAAATATAGAGAAGCGGAGGGGGAGGATAGCCCCTTTAATACCTCCTCTAGACAGTTAAATCTAAATAAGAATATATTATTTCCTAAATTACTATTAATAGTCTATCTATTAATATATCGAGATTAACTTTTAAGTTATAAAGTTAACTAATTATATTATAAAGTAGAAGATTATATCTACTAAAAGTAAAAGTAAAGCTTCTATATAAAATAGAGGGGATTTAGATAACTAAGATTCAGAGTCTGGTCCTCTAACCCCTCTATCTACATACAAAAAGTAGTAAAACTGCAAATAGTATATATTTCTCACTACTTATCTTATATATATATTATATTAGTTACTAATATTTATATAGAAGCTAAAACTACTAAGGATATAAAAACTAAAAAGTAGGAGGAGAAGTAGCTACTACCACTAAGTAACTAAATATATCTTCTCTATCTTTAAAGTATACTAACTAATATTACACTCAGTATATATATACCTAAGTTAAGGCTAAATTCAAAATATCTTATATATGGAAGTAAGAAGAAACCTTATATATAAGCTTTAAGCCTAATTCTTAATATAAAGCTCCAACTTCTTATCTCTCTGCAGGCTAATAAGCTTAAAACTGTAAGTAATATACAGTATTCACTTTAAGATTATAGTTACTAATACTTTACTCTAAATTCTTACTTATAAAAAAGCAGCACTCTATAAGACTCTCACTTTATATAAAGTAAGTCTAAAAGAATCTAAAATAGAGAGTGAGAGTAGCAGTAGAATATTATCTAGATCTAGAGTTCTAATAACTTATATATCTATTAACCTTAAGTTAGAAGTTTCTATAGGGAATATAATAATCTCTAGTAAGTTATATACTAACTCTTCTTTAGAGGCAGTTCCTTCACAGAATATTATAGCTAGTATTCAGCTTATAATTAACAGCTTTATTAGTAGCCTACTTCTACAAATAGTATTACCTATATTTAGCTTACTATTTAATAACTATATAGTTACTCTCTAGGGATATAAATAAAATACTAAGAGTTATATTACTTAGTATTTTTTAGAATAATATTATTTAGGCTCCTTAGAAGCTAATTATACTTCCTAACTATAAAGCTATTTAGTTTCAAATATATCCAGCCTCCAGGCCTTATTTATTATATAATACTTTATCTTCACTCTATCTCAATATTGCAAGAATATCATAGAGGTTCAGAAATACTCTAAAATATTCAAACTTCGCACGTAAGAATACTTTTATAAGACTATCTACTAATATCTTATCTATAGGTAAGTAAACTATATCAAAAAATCACAGCTTATATTCCTAATAGAGCTATATATTCTAAATATCTATATAGTAGAGATATATCACTATATACTCCTTTTCTCTAATTATAAGGTAAATAGTTTACTAATTATTATAGTAGATCTTCTATATATCTCTCAAGATAAGATCCAGATTAATAAAGAATTATTATAATATTATAATCTCCTTTATAATATATTCTAAACTTAGAAGCTCTACTTCAGTTATTAATATAATTACAGTATTTTAGTATACTACTTTTTACTGAATAAAACCTCCAAAAAGGGAGATTATAAAACCTTATAAGAACCTTTATATCTCTTTATTATTAGCAAAGAAAGCGTCACTCGTAATCTGGAGCATTTATATATTATCACCCCCCAAGATACTAAAATATATAGAGAGATAATATATATAATAGAAATAGCAGATTACCTAGTTTACTGCTATATAGTATTCAGAAGATAAGTTCGTAAGGAAATAGGATAACAGAATATATATAAAAATAATATTAAGTTAGATTATAATTAATATATACAGAATTAAGCTAACTTTCTTCTGGAAAGTCTTACCTTACTAGGGAGTTACCTTACTATTATATTTCTTAAGTAGAGTGAAAAATAATAATATTACTGAAACTTTAAAGTCTATAAAATTAAACTTTTTCACTATATACTTAATATACTAATTATAAGTTAAATAGATTTAGTATACCTTATAATTACATAAGATTCTAACTCTAAAGTATTATTCAGCTTATCCCTAGTTTTTTAACTTATAGATTCACTTAATTCTATCTATTACCTTCTTAGTGTTACTAATATAATCCTTATAGTATAGAACCAGAATATTATTAATATAGAAGAGGATAAGGATCTTCTTATTATAAGTCTGGAAGAGATATAGATCTTTATTTATTAGATACAGTCTAAAGTAAAGAAGAATTAAAGAGAACTCCTTATACTATAGTAAAGGTATATTATATAGCCTATATAGAATGTAGTAAAGTTCTACAAGCTTCCCTTTTTACTTAAAGCTATCTAGTATATAGTATATAATAGGAAGGTTATTTAGTCTATATATAGTATTCAGGAATATATTTATAATATCAAACTAATAGATCTTAAGGTTAAATTACATTATAATTACTATTATTATTCTAAAGATATATATAGTAAGAGTTACAGTATATATCTATTTAAGAGGATACTTCTCTTAGAGGTTACCTTATATATAGATTCTAACTTTATAACACTTAAGATAACTATTCTGGTTAAACTTATATATAAATATCTATTTCAGAGGGATAGATTTTAACTTCACTTCACACTTAGTAATCACTTTCTAGATATCTATCTCTATAAGTTTATTAATTTTAGTAATAGTTACCTTAATAAAAGTAGAGTGAAGTAATTCTAATAAGTATTTAATATCTTAATAAGTTTTAAGAAGTTTTAAAAGCTAGTTAATATAGACCTTACTAACTAATACAGTAGAGATCTATACTTACTTCACTTAGTTAATTAATATAAAGATAAAGTAATAGAAGATATAGTATCCCTAGTTTACCTCCTTAAAAGCTTTCTCCTAATTAGGTATAAAGATATTAAAGAAAGTATCCTAGTTATATTCTATCTAGAGGAATGTAAAATATATTCTAAAGTATAGTAATTACCTTAATAGCGTTTATAAGAGTTAGTCTAAGTCTTTACAGTTATATACTTACTCTAACTCCTCTCTAGCAGCACTTTCTTCCCTATTATCTAAATATAACTATACTAAATAAATAAGAGAAATATAATCAGTAAGTAATATATAAGAATTTTCTATATCTAGGATTTATAGAGAGAGTATATCTATTTAAATATAAATCTTATTAAAGATTATATCTTCAGCTGGATTTAATTTAGAGTTAGTATCCTGAGACTCCCCTTACTTCTTATTATCCCCCTCAGGGGATAACTCTAGCGAAAAGTCTAGAGTTACTTATAGAGATATAGAGTCTAGAGTTACCTTAGGAATTAGTAGCTACGCTCTTTATATATTATTATTCCTCTTTAAGGATATAGGCTCAGAAGGTTATATAAGTAACACTTTATTATCCAAAACTAATATAATATTATCCCTCATCTATATTTCCAGAATCTCTAACTCTAGAGACACTTCAGAAGGTAACTCTTATATCTCCTCTATAATCTTGTAAGTTTAGTTACCTTAAATTATTTTAGTAGTATTATCCTTTAAGTAGAATATTCTCTCATTAAATAATATATTTTATATAGTAATAACTTATTAAGTTAAGAGGATCTAGATTCTATAGAAGTTATAAGAGTTTATAATATATCCCACTAGATATCTAATATATCCTTAAGACTTAATTTTAAAGTTTTATCTATTCTTATTTACTTTATATTCTTTCTTAAGAGAGTATATTTTATATCTATATATATAGATCCCTCCCCATTAAAAGTAAGGATCACTTAGAAGGTTTAGCTTATAGGCAGGATTATATTATTTAATATAGTTTTGTAATTAGTTTTATTTAATCTGGATTAGGGAAAGCTATAATCAGTACTAAAGTAGACTTATATTATAGAGATAAGCTACTATAATAATAGCCTCACTCTAAAGTAAGATTAAGAAATTTAACATATTAAATATCTAAAGAGCCTTAGTAATAAACTCTTTACCAGCTCTCTTAACATTACTATTTAGCTCCTTAGTATATAAGAAAGTTAGTTTAATATTAATACTCTATTCTAATATCTATATCTAGTATCCTGTGAGGCTATTAACTATAATCACACCTCACTTAATATCTTATCTAATCTTATATAGTATAAAGCTATATTATCTTCAGACTTAATATTCAAATATCTAGAGAACTATAAAAATATTAAAATACTATTTTAAAATATATAAAAAAATGAAGAGTCACTCTATATACTTATCTTTAATAATAAGGAGCTATTTACTTCTATCTAATACTCCTAGGTAGTTAAAAAGGTCCCAGGAGATCCTATAAAATAGTTATATAACTTTATCTTTAGAGGTTTAGTATAATATAACTAAACTTATATATATAACTATATAATCTTCATATTCAAGAGTAGGAATACTTTAGATCTTTACCCCCTAAGTATTAAGAACTAGCTTCTTAAGTATTTATAGTCCTAAGTATCCTAAGTAAAGATACTATATTATAATATCATCTACCCTCACCCATTATATATCCTAAGATCACTTAGCATAAGTAAGAATAAGAATATAGAAATTTATAATAATATTATCACTTAAAGTAAGTAAATTAAAAAAAATATAGAAAGAATAAAACTTAAATTCTATAAAAGTGATATTAGCTTTCTTCACTAGCTGAACTATCTGAATACTCTTATCTGGAAGTCTAAAATAAAAAATATTATTATAGCCTGAGTAGTAAAATCCAGACTTCCTAAAGAAGCTCTCTAAGATAATATTTATATAAAAGCCCTCAATATAAGTAATATTCTTCAGAGTAATATCCTTATTTCCCTTCATACTATTAAGAATATTACAAAAAATCCTTATACTATAAACTATAATTAAGTATAAGGAAGCTCCAGTCTTAACTTATCCTAATATATTATAAGTAATTAAGTTTCTTTTGAGGCGTAAGAAGTTATTTACTAAATAAAAAGCTCCATAATTATTAAGTATAATACTACTAGAGATAATATTAAAACCCTGAATACAGATTAAGTAAACTGCTTTAAACTCAGACTCAGAAGTAATTAAACTAGACTCCTTATTAAGAATATATAAGTTATCCTCTATAATAGTAAATACAATAATATTATCAAATACTATAACTATTAAAAAGTTATTACCAGATTGCAACTCCTTTACCTTACCCTTAAATAATATATCTTTAAACTTACTATACTAATATAAAAATATATTAGGATTCCTTGCGGTAAGCTATCCCTTATAGGCTACTTTAATACAAACTTCAGTAAAAACTGGAATATTAAACTTTTTTCAAATTTCTATAGCTTTATCTTTACTAATAGAACTTCCTTTATCTATAAGAGTAAATTTGAGGTAGGTATAATTATTCAGTTACTAGTTATATATATAATTATATAGGTAGAAGTTATCTAACTTACTTTATAAAGAGTTTTCATAAGTAAACTTATTATAGAATCTACTATCAGATTTACCTATAAGAGTTATATAAATACTATTAAATCTTCCTAAGTTACTAAGTTATTAATTATAAACTAAATCTTTAAGTATCTTAGAGTACTATAAAATACTTAGAACTATAGCCTTAAAGTAATCTTTTATTAGTATATCTTTAAGGATACAGTTAGCCCACTCTAGAGTAAGATAGTATCTTACTACCTCCAGGAAGTCTCGCAAGGTAAGAGAACTCTAAACCTCTAGAATATTAAGTAATATAGCCCTAAGGAGGATACTTTAGAATTCTCTTATCTAGATATTAGAATTATAGAATATCTTTACTTTCGTGAGGATATTTCTATACTTCCTTCACACTACTATAAGATAACTAGCTAAATTTAGAGTATAGCACCACTTTATTATATAGACTAGAGATTAAATAGAAGTATTATTAGCAGTCAGAAGCTCTTACTTTATAGGGACTAGAATATCTATTATAACTATATTATTAATCCACTTAAAGAGTATATTATATACCTTCTCTTATTAGAAGTACTTTGACTTACAGGAGGTATATAATATAATATGATTTATATAGAGCTTATAAAAGCCTACAGATTTCTTATTTAAGAATATAAGAAGCATCAGAAGCGTTAGAGGCGTCAGAGCGTTAGGGGGAGTTAGGTTATTATCTATACTAATTAGGGATACTTATTAAACTTTATCTTCCTTATCCTCTCCCGAAGTAATAGCTACTTTAGGAATTAGAGAGTTAATATTAATAAGGTTATATACTTATAATTCAGTATAGTATATTTTAACTTATCTACTATTCTCCTTATAAAAGTAGAAGTTAAGTAAAGGGATTTTATTAACCTCACTTAGGGAGGAGGGTAATATAGAGAATACCTCTAGATTAATATACTTCTAGAGGTTTTTAATCTTAGCTTTAACTATAAAGATAATATACTAAACAGGGAAGTTTCTGTAATTATTAAGTTTAATTAAGGTAGTAAGTTTCAATAAGGATATTATAGTGGAAGTAAATAAGTAATATAATAATAGAAACTTTAGTGGAGAGAAAGAAAGAACTAGAGGTAGATACATACAGATAACAGAGACGTTCACATTATACTTAGAGGACTAAGAGTATTAGAAGAGCTAGGCTTATAACTGTTATAAAGGAGTCACTAAGTATATATATAATCTAAGAGAATAAAATAGCTTATTTCTTCTAAGTCTGAATATAACATAAGGGCCCTTATTTAAAGAGGGTAAAACTTATGCGTCAGATGAATATTAGGCTGACGGATTAATGTCAGTATGGAGCATAAGGAGCGTATAGAGCACTATAGCCACGCGAGGCTATATCACTATAGTAAAACCTTCACAACAAATATCTAATAACTAAGCCTTTAAAATATTTATTACTATAAATAAAGTAATAATAAAAATAGAAGGATAAGTTATAAGAACTATAAAAAATAATAAAAAGAGAATATAAAGATAAAGAGGGTAAAGAAAAAGATAAATAGAGTAAATAGAGAATATTACTACTAGAGAAACTTAAAACTTCTAGGTAATAATAAATAAAAGTATATTTTTATAGATAAACACTATTTATAGTATTTAGATAGTTTTTAATATACCTAAAAAGATATATATAACTAGAGGCTAGATTTTATATTTTACGCTATTTTACACTTAACACTATTTTTATATTTAACACTATTTAACATTATTTTTATATTTTATACTATTTTACACTTCATACTACTCTTATATTTAATACTATTTAACACTATTTTTACATTTTACACTATTCTTACATTTAATATTATTTTTATATTAAACGCTCTTTAACGCTATTTTTTGCATTTTACGCTATTTACGCTATTTACGCTATTTTTACGTTTAACGCTATTTTACATTTTTACTATAAAAGAGAATACTACTAGTATTAGATTAACTAGATATTAATATAGTAAAAGCTAAGATAGTAAGTAATATACTAGTTACTCTAGTTATTAAAACTAATTAGATAAGAGAAATTAACCTATAGATTAATTCCAACAGTATATAGCATATATATATTTACTATAATATAAATTATATATATATAAGTAGAAACTACTAATTATAACTAAAATATAATAAATTTATTAATTATAAACGTTTACCAGTTATAAACTAATAATTTCTTTATCTTTATCCTTAAGAATAAGATTTTAACATAGATTTTTAATATATTATATTACTTTAAGTAATAAATACTAAATTAGAAGTATTCTTCTATCTATAAAATCTAATAGAATATTAAGAAGATTATTATTATAATTAATTAATAAATAGAATACTAATAATATACTAAAAAAGAAAATATTGAACTTAAGCTTTCTTCCCTATATATAAAGAAACTAATAGGTAGTTAGAAATATACCAGCTAAGAGATTATTATAAGATTTATGAAGATACTTAATAATATAAATCTTCCATTTTACTTATAGCTAGAAGTAGTAAAAACTACTATCTTTATTTGTAGTATTAGCCCTTAAGTAAACTCTAGTTAGAAGTTACCTTTAAAGATTAAAAAACGGTAACTTTACTAATATATAAAGTAAAATATCTATAGAAATATTATCTTTTTAGTAAAGAATCTATATTCTAACTAGAGATATCTTTATATGTATAAATACTAAGTATATTCACTCAAGAGAAAGAAAAAGTAAAAACTATATAAGTAATAATTTAAGATATAATTAAGAAACTATATTAGATATCTAGTGGAATATATATCTAATATATATAATTTCTATTAAATTTAGATTTCTTTACTTATTTAGGTAATTATAATATAAGATATTTAGTTTAATAAATTTAAACTTTATATAGAAGTAAACATTAAAAAGACTATTTTAAAAGATTTTACTTATATAATAATTAAGAAAATTAAAAATAACTTTAATATTACAGATAGTATATTCCAGATACTTAAAATTCTGAATTTAGTTGATATTACTTGAATTCTATCTTATAATATAATAACTATCTTTAGTATTATTATAGAGGCTAAAAAGAAACTTTAAAATATTAAAGTTATCCTTAGTAGTCTTCCTCTAGAATAAGGAAACTAGTAACTAACTTTTAAGTTAACCTCCAAGCAACTTAATTTACTTAGAAATATTACTTTAAAAAATTCTCTATTTAGTAAGAAAGTGAAGAATATTATCTATATCTAAATGAGTATACTAATAGAATTATCTATCTTAGTAATAAATAAAAATACTATATATATTAAATATATGTAGAATATAAATTTATATATAATAAGTAGCAAACTTATTCCAGTAATTAAGCTTTAGTATATAAAAGCTACTAGAGGCAGCTAACTAATATAAAGTAGCTATAAAGTCTAAGGTTTCAATCTAAATTTACTTAAAAATAATAATCTTAACTATTATCTTATATATTTTATATTTATAGTAATTATCTAAATATATAAAATATTTCTCAGTTTATATTTACCTAATTAGCTTTACTTTACTTTAGAAGGTTTCTATTAATGTCTAACTTTATATTTAATCATTCTTATAGGGGTTTTCCGAATAGAATATACTTATTTAAAGAACTTCCTGAAGAATTAAGATTCTTTAAACCTAACTTTAAAGAACTGGAAATCTAAAGAAACTAAAGTTATAAAAATAATTAGTATAGCTTCTTTTAAATAACCTCCAAAATATTCCTTATTAATGAACTATATTTATCTTTTTATAGGTATATTAATATAAATATAAGTTTACTAGCTTCCAAAATTACTAATATTCTGAAAGAATACTTTTTATCTTCTAAAGTGACTTTATAATCTCTTTTTATAAATAGTAAATATTAAGATAAAAATGTTATAAGAAAAGGAAATCTAAATAATTATCCTATAGAATAAATATGAAGGAACGTTAATTTCCCTTTAATAGATACTTTTATATAAGAAGAATAAGGATAAATTTCTAAATCCATACAAAGTAAATTTCTATATTTATATTAACTTATATAGTTAGTTTTTTAGAATAAATATATATTATAATACTAGCTATATAAACTTTCTATATAATAATAGCTATTACTATATATTTTAATTTAAAGATATTCTAACTAGATATTATTAATATCTTTCCAAATATATATTTTAATTTCAGAAATACTGTAATATAACATTAACTTTCTGAAGAATTTAGATAATATAGTAATTATACTAAACTTATTTATATTCTATATAAACTATAAGATACTGCCCTTCTTTAGTATAAGAAGTTTTTATTTACCCTTATTTATTTGGAATTCTACCCTATAAATAAAGATTTCTATTTTTTTCAGATATTTAATAAAACAGTTCTAATTATAATTATATAAATAATACTCTTATTTTTTATTACTAATTTACATTGTTTTATACTATTTAAATTATCTTCTAACTGAAAGATATTTATAAAATAAACATTAAAGTCTGGTAAAGTAATTTCTTAGAATATAGATTATTTAGAATTATAAGATAAAGATAATTAACTCTATTTATAATTAATATATTAAGAAGATTACTAAATATTATAGCCTCACTAATACTATTTAGCCTCCAATTTCTATTTCTATAATATTCTTTACTTTAAACTTAGATATAATTATAGCTGCTAAAATTGAATAATTTTAAGAAAATATTAGGTAAGTTCTCTATATCTTAATTATTATTAAACTTAATATCTTATTTATATATACTTAGCTTTTATAATATCTTATAAACTTCTTTTACTAATGTCTTTTAGTAATTAACTAGATAATTTAATATCTATATATTACCTACTACCTTCTAATACATTATAGTAGCTTGGAAGGTAAATAGATATTACTAATTACTAAAGATACCTTATTTACTAATAATAATAAAATATAAAGACTCTCCTAAGGCTATATAATTTCCCTATTTAGAGAATTCATTTAATAAACAGTTACTTATTAAGTTACTATTATTATATCCACTATAGAAGTAAAGTTTTTATATTTAAAAATATAGTAAAGAAAATAATAGCTTTTAAATAACTTTTTAGAAATATTATTCTAAAGTTAGGTCATATATAAAGAATTTACTATAATAACAGCTAAATAATTTACCATATAGTTAATATTGGTAAATAAATCTTAATATACCTCTAATACATAAATATCAAGAATATATAATCTTCTTAAGAATATACTATTAGTTTATTTAAAGTTATATATATATTAATAAATAATATATTAGTAGATAAACTTACTAAGATACTCTTAAAGCTAAAATTGAAATATTTATAGTTACTTCTAAATCTTTAGGAAGTAGTTATTAATATAAAGTTTCTAACTGCGATTACGTTTCAGAACAATTATATAAGTAACTAACCTAAGAATACGAATAGCTAATATTCTTCTTTATATTTCTCTTTTACCAGCTATATTCTAAATATCTATATACCTATAAATATAGTTACTTAAGTAAATATATTATAATATAAACTACAGGTTAATAATGTAAAAGTTAGAAAAGCTAAATTACCTTATAGAATCTAAACTATGAAAAATATAAGTTTTACCTAAAAGGGTAGTAAATATATAAAAAATTTAAATATCTAAAGATATTATATTAGTTTCCTTACTTTTCACTTAGGAAAGTAATCTTATGTATAAATATAATATTTTTATATAACTTAGTAATATTCTATAGAATATTCCTAATAATAATGTTATTAAAAGCTTGCTATAATCTATAAGTGGATAAATTAGCTAAGATTAACTTAACTTTGGTAAGGAAAATATCTTTAATAAATATTAATTTAGAATAACCTTTATTTTAACTGATAGATATAGAAGTGGAAGAGTACTTTAGAATAGCCACCTTACTAGCTATCTTCTAAGAAGTAAATTTACCATCAAAGTTATTAAAAAATGCTAACTGCAGTATAGCCTTAATTTACCTATATTTCTATATAATAGTTAGTTTATAAAGTTAATTATATTATAACTAAAGAATATATTAAAGTAATGAAAATGCTATTTTAGATAAACTTAAGATATGAAGATTTTAATATTACCAGCCGGTTAAATAATAGTATATATAGAATTTTACCTAAAGTATACTATTAGTATTTAATTAACTGGGTGAATTTTATATAATATTAGTTACCCTAGAAGTTTCTATTAAGTGTATTATAAATATAATTCTTATATATAAAATTTCTAAAGGTTATTTAATTTCAGTTTATAAGCTTACCTTTCTTAGAATTTACCTTTTTTATATTTCTATTAGTAAATAGCTAAATTATCTAAATATTACTTGATATACTAAATTAATATTAATAATATTTACTGGAGGAAAAGCTATTAGCCTCTTTCTTTAATAAAACTCTTTCCTAAAACTTTATAGAAATTAGATTATTACTTTTTATCTCTATACATTATTTCTTATTTAAATTGAAATATTACTTAATAATATCTGGAATTTTAAAAGCTAACTAAATATGTTAGGAAATTACCTCGTTTTATTAAATTCCAGTATAAGGAAGCTACCCTAATTATTATTATTTATATTCTCTTTACTTTACTTTAGTAGCTTTAATATAGGGAAGTTATTCTAGCTATTATTACTAATATTAATCTTATTTAGTATTATCTACCTAAGGATAATTTATATAATCTCTAAAAACAAAGCTGTAATATTTATTTTTCTGTAAAATATTATTAATAGTAAATATATATATATATATATATATAAGGTGTTTTTAAATAAATATTAATTTAGTTACTTTTACTCTGTATCTATAGTAGTATCTAAGCTCTTCACCTTATATATAGTTCTAACTATATTATATACCTAATAATAGTATTTATATTAATACTAGCTTATAACTAGTTTAAATAGTAATAAAATTACCTATTATTATAGATAATTATACCCCCAGTTATAATATTTAATCTTATAGTAGAGGAAGATCTTATAGTAATAATTAGCGAGAGCTTTAGTAAGACTAAAGCTTAATATATATAGCTGAAAGTAACTACTAAAGTTATAAAACTAAGAATTTTTATAAACTTCTTAAAGATAGAATAAAATAAAAAGCTGAAAGCTAAGTATTTTATAATTTATTATTTTTCTATATCTAAACTATTTTTAGTATTTTATAATAGAACTAGAATTTCCCTTAAATCTATATAGCTACCTATAACTAAAATAATATAATAATAGATTCTAAATATTCCTTTATAATCTCTATAATAGAAAATATTAATATCTTCTAGAGAATCTAAATAATATTATATATACTAATATTAATAAATAGACTCTAGATATTCAGAAGAAAATTATCTAGTTATCTTATAATCTGCTATATTAAGCTAATAATTTTAGAGACTAGTTATTAATTAGACAGTATCCTAATATTAATATACTATATTAGTTACTAGATACTTTAGAGTAAACATATCTATATCTATACTAGTATTATTTATATATTAATATACTTAATCTATTTAATATATTAAGATTATTTACTTATAAGAGCAAGCTGAATTCTGCTATATTTATATAAAGATTATAAGTTAGTTTATATTAGTAGCGGAAAACGTTTATTTTAATAGTGGAAAACTTTTATATTAGAAGTATAAAACTTTATCTAGCGGGTCAAGAGGATATTAAAATTATAGATATTAAGGTTATTAAAAGTATTTAAATAAAGTAGCTATAGTTAGTAGTAATTAAATCTCTTAAGATATTTAAATTATATATAGCGTGAGGATACAAGGATATAAGGTTAATATAGAAGAATTTATTAGTTATTTATTATTAAAAAGGTTAACGTAGGGTAGATATACTAGTTACTATAGCTACGAGGGATTTAGGCTTAGATTAACTTAAAGTTAGCTATAGTAGTTAGCGGGGGAGTGGGAGAGCTAAAGTTATACTTCAGGGGGTAATATATCTGCTAATAATTATAATAGAGAGCAAGCTATCAGCCTCTCCCTAAATAAATATTAATATAATAATAATAATAATAATTGAAAGATAAAAGAAAATTATCAAGAAGATATTATAAAATAATACTATTAACTTATAATATTCTTATAACTTACTTTAGCTTAAGATAATATTCTAAGTAAATACTATTTATAGCTTATATAAAAGAAGTAATATTTTACTGTTTTTAATATTTAATATAATATTTTATAAATAACTAATTAATATCTTCTTTTATTTATTATATATCTTAAGTATTACTTATATATTAAATAGAGGTTTTTGACTAACTTTATATATTAGTTAGTTGTTATTTAAATATAGTTATATTTAGTGTAGTGAGGTAGGTAGGGTTGAGACCTACATCCAGTAAAGTGATACCTTACGTTAAAGGTA